>JANFOE010002451.1:87500-105000 GCA_025667525.1 Glebionis coronaria | reverse complement strand
TGCTTTCTTCATGTTTTTATCCATTACTTTTCAAAAATACTTATAGCTTACAATCTGCACATTTAGATTTACATTATTCTAGACGCTTGTAGTTCGGGATTGATAGCTCAGATGAAGGAAGCTCTCAAAGTAGACCATGCAAATTAGTACCTTGGCAGTGGTGCTCTAAGTAAAGGCGATGTTCAGGTGTGCTTATTTATTATGATAGATATAGTTGGAATTTGTAACCTTTGACTTATTACTTTTACTTTTTGAGATTCTTCGTATTATGAATCCCGAGGTAGTTTCTCTTTGCCATGTTATAGATGCTGTAATTTTTACGCCATGTGATATACTTTATGCATTTTTCTAGATGAAATAACTGGTTAAGAACAAATATGTGGTTTTGAGAATCTCAGCCACTTCCAGATAATAGTTATTTGTGTCGCTAAAATATTCGTGTGATTTACTTGATGCATTTGTCTAGATGAAATTCATGTTCGTCTTCTCAGGACAAGCTCTGGGACCACCAGTAGTAAATATGTTCAGAAAATTGACTTTGACATGGAGAACTTTGATTTCGAGATCTCACGGGATGACTTAATAATTAAAGAACAAATTGGTCCAGGTCAGACGGCTGTATTTGAGCTCTTGTCTTGATATATGTATTTAACATTCCACTATTTTACTTTTTCCGGTTATGCAGCTTATCTTAGATTTGCGTTTTTTGATAATTTCACCCTTATGTTTATTTTTCAGGTCCGTGTGGGACAGTATATCGTGCATTGTGGTTCTGATCCGTATAATTTCTAATTGGTCATACTGCTAGAAGTAAATCCTCAAAATTACCAGGTATGCAACAAACTAATTGGGTTTTTAACTTTTGTAAATAGTATTTATGATCACAAGTTATACTATTTAGCGTGTGAGGTTTGCGACTGAAGCCACCATATTCAAAATCAATGTGTCAAAGCCCTGTACAATAAAATCTTCTCAACTTGCAGCAATATGAAGGTAAAAAGTAAGAAAAAAGTATCCGTATGTTGGGTTGTTTGCGTATATCAGGTGCATATATCAAGTCATCGCAAGATGTGTTACTTCAGCGAATTAACACAGTCCATCTGCTTACAAAAGGTCATAAAGGACAACAATAACAGTAGTGACTACCTGAGTCAGCACGCATAGAGAACAATGAATGCTTTATGGCAATGAACAAATGCCTGGCCACGATTTAAAAATATTCTTATATACTGAATTGAAGTGTGCAACGAGTAAGTTTAAGAAATTTAAAGTTGGGTCGCATATCATTTTCAAAGGTTCAATGCGTGAGACGAATGCACCCCTCAAGAAGCGTATTCCATTGTGGGAAACGACGTCATTTTCGCAAGTGAAAACCCGGCTAAGAATGTAGATCTTGGTTCGTCTTCTAACCTTTTATGCAATTATAAACTTTATCTATTTTTCTGATCATTCCTTGAATATTTTCAAGTAATGGAAAGATTGGGTACTGTAATGAGAGAAACAATATGTGTCTTTCCGGGACAATTTTTAAATTATCATCTTTCAACCAAATTCCAATAGCATTGGTCTCGATATTCTTTTGTCTGGGGTGAGAATAATCTAAAACGGCATGTTACAAGCTGCAACCGAAAGGTAACTTTTTAGTTAATGAGTAAAGCATATAGATGCTACCTACTGTATAATTTGCTGATAAGATTAACTTTTGCTAAACATTCTGTATTCCTCAATTTTGCAAACAATGAAAGGACCTGCTACATCTTAACGAGAACAAGTTTTACTTGAGTTACCATTGTGGATCAACTCCAAGTAAGCTACATGAACTGATGGAGAACAATCCCTCTATATTTGTTGAAGTTTAGATCAACTCATGATAAAGACTGAAAATAAGCTTTTGCTGGGATTGTTATTTGTTAGGTAAAATGTTGTAGAAAATAGTCATTAACTAGAGGTTTAGTCATTTTCTTAGCTTAACGAGTATTGTTGAAACTTATCAAAGGTAATCTTACATCCAGGCTTGGTTTAGTTACCGCTTATCTCAGTTTTTATAACTGAACTCAAAGATCACTCTAACTAATATTGGCTGTAGAAAATAGTTTATAGAGACCAATAATATACCAGCAGGCTCAATGGAATTCACTTCTATGCGGAGTCACTTCATTCTATATTCTACCCTGTTACGTAATCTGTTGCAAGAAAATCACAGGAGAACAAATGGATCGCATATTAAGCTTAAATGGAAGCCAAAAGTTGTACACCAATCCATTATAATTCTTATGTTTATGGTGGATTATAGTTTTGGTAAAGGTATAATTTGGAAAACCTTAGATATACATGATAATTGTTTTGAATGTTTAATCTCCCTAAAATTTATCGTATTCTCGGTGTCAAGTATCTCATACCTCCAACTGACTATTGTTTAATCTCCCTGAAATATGTCGTATTCTCTTTTTTGCCTCTCTTACTTGTGATTCCTAAAACAAAGTCATGAACTGTTTGGAAATAATGCACGTGGTCGCCTTCGCAATGTTTTATTGTTATAGGATTTCGAGAAAGACCTCAAGCTTATGATTCCTGCCCTATACTTCTAAGGGTTAGTCAAGGGGTGATGTTCCGGACTGAGCACGCTTCATACAAGAAAATCATATGGTCCAATATCCATGGGTCTACTGGCTTCGTACATGTCCCCAACATTTATCCTTCTGTCTCTTAGAAGCTCAATAAATCCATTTGCATAAGCTTTAAGTTACAGGCTATTCCAAATAGTAAGCTTATTCATCAAAAGTTGTGAGCTTCTTAATGGAAATAAGCTTAAACCCACGATGCCACATGATAAGCTTAGAGAAATAGAAGACCCCCGAGGTGGAAAAGTACTTTAGTACGAGATTTACAAAATCAAAACATAAAAGGTTTGTTTTATCGTTGAAGAGCCCTTTTAAGCTAATCCTTAATGTCGCATGTATAAAGAAACATGCTGATCTAAGTTGAACATTGATCTTTTATGCTATCATGAGGAGACCAGATATAACCGAATGTTTAATAGGAACAGTGTCGTTCCCTAATTTTTGTGGGAGAGAATTCGCCATTCAGTTCTGATTCTTGGATTAAAAAGTTTTTTTTCTTATGAATGGCTAAAAAATATTTAACCAAAAAAACGGATAAACGTCCTTTATATCTGCAACGGATGTGCTTAAGATGGTGGCCCAACATCGTTTGATGTGAATGGTGCGGCAGGGTCACAACTTTATCATAGCTATCTGTAACAAGGAAGCTCGAATGGTCCCTTATAGAGCAATGATGTGGAGACTGAACATGTGGTATCAAGCAACGTTGAAAACCAAGGTATATTAAATTTTAGACATTTTTACTATTACATTGTTTGTTGTTATAATAATTCAACAGCCTCACCAACGAGTTAAAATGCTATTTTGGTTATTTTCTCAAGATCTGAGAGCTAAGGTTCCAAAAAAATGAAAATGCTTCCAGTTTCATATAGTAGTGGTCGATTGCGGTCATCTTAATAGATGTATTTGGTGTTGTCCCCAAATGGGTTGTCTTCTCATGGGTTCGCTCTTTTTTCACTTGGTTTGGTTATACATATATCTCTAATAAAAATTTTGTTACTTACATAGAACCACAAATCCAGGTAATTATTCTATTAACAATCTTTGTGCCAAAATGTATTATTTGGTTTTTAATAGTTAACTGACTGTAGCATCAATTGCTGCGTTAATCATTTTGACAGTAGTAATGATGTAGATATTTAGTTTATACAGGATTTCCGTGCAATGAAATTAAAGTTCAGTCGTTAACTTACATCTTATCCTATAATGAAAGACACCATGGGTCTACTTCGTACATGTCCTCAACATTTAGCCTTCTGTCCAATAACAGCTCAATAAATCCATTTTTATAAGCTTTAAGTTACAGGCTATTCAAAACAGTAAGCTTATTCATCATAAGTTGTGAGCTTCTTATTGGAAATAAGCTTAAACCCACGATGCCACAAGATAAGCTTAGAAACATAGAAGACTGCCGAGGTGGAAAAAGTACTTTAGCACGAGATTTACAAAATAAAAAGACAAAAGGTTTGTTTTCTGTTTGAAGAGCCCTTTTAAGCTAATCCTTAATGTCGCATGTATACAAAAACATACTGATAAATGCGTAGCCCAGGTGGAAAAGCATAAAGGTAGCCGTTTTCAACTTATAAACACGCATGTTAGTTACTTCTTTAATTGTCACAAATTTGAATTAACTAATCTATTAATGTTTAGAGGGCGGAAATAAATTTGATTGAGAGAATACAAAAGAGTAGTTTTTATATATAAGGGGGTGATTTGTTTCTCTAATTGATCACTTTTGGTTATAATCTAACAGGTTACTTTCTCACCATAAACTGTAATATGCTAATGAGGAACTCGAATACCTGAAGTTTTAATTAAACATACAACTCAATCAGTATTGTCATTTTTACCCAAATAAATATGTAAAAAAGAAGCAAGTCAAAACAGCAGATATATGGATATAATATAGACTAAGCATTGTCATTTTTATGAATTGTGTTGTAGTCTTTGAAACTCATTATCTACTTATTTTTCTTTAAAATGCTGATGCTTTAAAATAGAGGACTGATATATGGGTAGATTGGGGTTATGTTTGAAATCTTTCACAGTTCAGACATGTTTGGAGCAGATTTTGTAACAATCGTCCTTAGCACAATTATTATTATTAATATAACCTCTTAATCTTTTATTAAAGAGAATCAATTTATAATTAAAATGATTTAATGTTTGTAATCATACTTTTAGTGTTGGTAGATTGAATATTCATATACGTTTAGGTGTTAATTTTTTTTGCAGATCATTTTTGCTGAAGATAGTTCTCACGATGCGCTGACTGGGTCAAGGAGCTTGAGAAGCATGTTACTATATCCTTCTTATATCTACCGTACACTAGGTAAGTCAATGTTTCTATCACCGGCTTGAAGTCACGCATTATTAGAATCTTTTATTGACTAGAACGATCATACGCCATTGAGCTACTACACCTAACTGACCCCTAACAGCCTACTTGAAATAGGCACCAAGATCACATTCACTGATCTCAACATAACACTACAAAAGTCCGAAAACCAAACTCCACAATCCATAGGCATTATGCGAAAACTCATGGACATAGATCCATAGATAAATCGCTTCTTATATACCTGATATTGTCACCTCTAAGTCTATGAACATAGCAAATAAACGTATATGATACATTAAAACGGACGGATTGTACATATAGGGGAGTATATCCAAAATTTTGCAACCATTCGAAAAAAAAACATCTCTAAGATTTTGGGGTCGTCAGCAACTTACCCAAAATTAGTACACAGTCCGCATTCATTATACAAAGTAGATGTTGTAGTACCAAGTTTAGTGAATTTAGAATCTACTTATATCAAGGCAGAACATACTCTACAACTATTGCAGAAAGATTTGAGATACATGTGATCGTTTGTAACAAACTTTGATCCTTACTCTTTTCTTGCCCAAACTCAAACGAAGAACTAGACACAAGATTAATCGAAATCATTTTTTTTCTCAATCTACCATAAGATTAATCACAATTATTTTTTTCCTCAATCTACCATAAGATAGTAGTTATTGCTTTGGCCTATATATTTGGCGAACGACCAGGACGTGAAGCTTGAGAAAATACCCGTGCAGTGAGCATGGTTGATAATGTTCTTCAGATTCATCAAGTGGGTGCAAAGACTATCATATTATGTGTCGTTCATGCGCTCTATCAGATAAACAAAGACGATAGTAAATTAACATGCTACTATAGAGTAATTCAGGAGATGGCATTGCAGGTCATGAGCCTTGCCTATAAAGCTTTGGTCTTCTCCTTATCATAGGCGTGTTTGGTGGGTCGAGTAATGGGTCAAAACCGGCCATTTTAGTGCAGGTCGATGTAAGTTAGTTTGGGGACCAAAATATCCCTTTTTTATCCATGACTTTGAAATACAATTGCATTGATTCTTTACTAGCAGACTTGGAACCTGATTATTAAAATTTGTGTTGTTACTTCTTTGGCATCTTGTCTTAAGGCAAAACAGCAGCTCTGCATTTAGCATTCATCTGTATGACTTCTCTTACAGTAGCTTTACTGAGAACAACAATAATCTGCTTGAAGAATCAGTCTCTGAATTATGGCAAAATGTAATACCCATGTCATCAATGAAAAAAAACACCCAATGGACTATCTCAACATGCTTTAAACCACTTATTAGTCATGGTTTTTAACAGTGTAGAAGATGATAAACCCCTAGTCCATCAAGGGAATGTAGTATTTGTTAACCTCATTCATATATGTTACACCTTTTTTTCTTGGACAGCCGAGAATGAATGTCACTGAGGTCATTATTGTTACCTAGGGGTTGCCTGAGGATTTATTACTACATGATGGACAACACAAGGATCAACAATTGAGCTTTCCAAGTACCGAGACATCATTACATCATGCATGTGACAAATGTATAACAAATTTTTATGTCTACTTATGGTCTAATTTTTACGCTTACAAAAGTTTGGTTTATCTTACTATGATTAATTTTTAAGTCATCTTCGAGAGAATGACCGTAGAAAGTGGGTGCACTTATCAGATATTATAAACAATTTAGTTCTTAACAAATACGTTTAGTCTTTCGTCCTAAATTAATTGTCTATGATAAAAAACACACTTTTGGAAAAAGTAATATTAAATGATAAGTATATCGTTATCTAATTAATTAAACTTTTGAATAAACTTGGTAATTTTCAATACTACTAGGTGCAATATAGTAAACTTGTTAAAGTACCCACAACTAGGGGTGTCGAAAAAGTCGACCCGACCCAAACCCGAATAAGCATATTCGGGTCGGGTCACTCGGGTCCAAAAATGTATTCGGGGTGACCCGAATTGACCCGAGTTCTAATTAGGCTCGGGTTCAGGTTTATAGTTTTTAGCTTTGACCCGACTTGACTCGACCCGAACCCGACGAACCCGACTTGACCCGACTCAAATTACGCTTTTTGGATTGTATTATAGCTTAAATGAGCCACTTTTTACACTTTTCCCTTATACCCGGGTTGACCCGAGCCCGAATTGACCCTATCTCGACTGACCTGAGTTCTAATTAGGCTCGGGTTCGGGTATGATTCTTTTGAGTCTTGACCCGACTTGAACCGACCTGAATTGACTCGAACCTGGTTGACGCGACCCGATTCCCACCCTTACCCACAAATATATTTGAAAAGGGACAATAATTTTTGGACGTCTCGAAATAGAAAAGAGGGAATATAAATTTGAGACGGATGAAGTATATGTTTTTAAAAAAGAAAAAAAAACACAATATAAATATATTATAATGCTTTATTAAAAATATTTGTTATTAACAATTTAATTTTTAACACATGTTTACTATCAGATATTATAATGTTGTGTTGTGTTACTTTTAAAAAAAATGGGAATATATATCCGATTCCACGAGTTACACCATTCAAACGGCAAGTCTCGAGACATGAACCACTAAAAACAACCCGAGAAAGGAAACCTTTAAAAATAACGTCTTCACACAAGGAGGAAATTCAATATTTATTGTCTTTTACAAGACTCAAACTCCAGTAAAAACTCCTTCACAATCTTTAGAAGGAACCAAGTGTCCAACTATGCTAAAACAATTGGTTGGTTATAAAATAATTAAAAGCTTGTGTCATAACATTGTAAATCTTATACACGAATTAAAAATAAAACTTTAACTAAAAAAACATTGAAACTTCACACTATGCTTCAAAAGAAATATGAACCAATACTAAAAATATAAAAAAAAAATCATAATATGGCTAAAACAAATAACTAACAAGCAATTTTTAAAAATAAAAAAAAAGCTAAACAATAGGTAATAAGCAAATTAAACAATAGAAGTCATGCTGACTAATAAAACATGTCATATGAATTAGCGGTTGTTCAAGCTATGGCTTGAGGTAAATGTAACACTTAGTCACATTTAATTGTACTTATTATTTTTTTATAATTAATATATTTTACCCGGTAGAGTCCCCTTTAAACCAAAAAAATGATTCTATTAAAAGACGACTATAATAAGGAACAAATTACAAACAAATATTTATAAAAAAATAGTCAAACGATAATCAAAAGTCATATTCGTCAATCGGACATTACAAACAAATATTTAATAAATAAACAAAAAATTAAAACGAAAATCAGAAATCATACCCGTCCATCAGACGGGTCTTGCAACTAGTATATATATATATATGTATATATATATATATATATATATATATATATATATATATATATATATATATATATATATATATATATATATATATATATATATATATATATATATATATATATATATATATATATATATATATATATATATATATATATATATATATATATATATATACTAGCGTCGTAACCCGCCCAACGGGCGGGATTGTTTTTTTTGTTGTTCAGGAAGGTTTTTTTGTGAGTTTTTAGTTTATTCAATTTCTAATATAATATTTAATATACTTTAGTTATAGTACGTTTACGTAACTTTATATTTATGTTAAGAACATTTTTTAACAAATTTTAAATTCAATCCATATTTAAATAAAAAATTTATGTAACAAAAGTAAGCAATTAAAAGTATTATTAAAAGTATGTTCTTACTCAATGTGAGCAACTTTTAAGTCTGACCTGTTTAATATGTTTTCTTTTTTAACTAAATTTTATATGAAGCCCATTTGTGAAGATAGATATAAATGTAACCCAAAATTACTCATTCCTAACTAAATGGTTTGATATAATCAACTCATAATGTCAAGTTAAAAATCGGGTTACACAAAAAAGTTAAAAATTATCCAAATAAGATGTACAATGAACTTACAGCTTACTTTAAATTAATTTACATAAACATACGAATCGAAGCTATTACATCACTTCTTTGAAGTCGGCAAGGAAATGATTATATTGCATTTTTATCTCATATGTAGCAATTTTTCAATTTTTCGATATACTTATATGATCCTTACGATCTACTAACTATTTATTGGTGATTTTACATTATAACACTAAGTAATCATTTTTAATTACTTTTCAAACAGCTGAATCACATCCAAATCAAAATCAGGGACGAAGCTAGGACCTAACATGACCGGGTACATAAATGTTTTTAACATTAATATATGATACTTAAAAAGTGAATTGGGACGAAGAGTAGAAATACATTTCGATAGACCGGTGCATTTTAGATTCATTTAAGAAAAATCTATGTTTTTTCAAAATTTAACACTACATCAAAAAAATCTATAGGTGTCTCGGACAAACAACGCCTCACAATTGTCTTTGTTTTTCTCGATTTTTTTAATAGCATATGCATGTCTTTGTCAAAAATTATTGATTTTATATAATGATATCAAAGAATACACGTTAGAATTAGAAAGGTTCAAGTCTAACAAACATTAAAAAACAAAGATGTTGTAATCATGAGATATAATAAGTTTTTAACCACACTGACATGTTGTTGGTGATCATTGCATATGAAACTACATACATATCTAGTTGGAACTTGGAACTCTAACTAAAATTTGAAAGCTTTGTATTTAGGGGTGGCAATTCGTGTCGGGTTCGGGTTAGTGGGTTCGGGTTGTCAGGTTGGCGGGTCAGAAAATCCCAACCCAAACCTAACCCATTTAAATAATCGGGTCAGTTATGTCAACCCTAACCCATTTACACATAACCCAAACCTAACTCATTTAACCCATATATATATTTGGGTTGACGTTAAAAATGTTACATAGGTTGAATAGGTTAAACGGGTTCATATATTGATCCATTTAACATGTTTTATATATAAAAGTAGGCACATTAGACGTGTTAAACATGTTAAATGTGTTTATGTTCGGTATGTTTAACCTAGTAAACACGTATGGTAAAATATTAATCATTTTTAATATAAGGAAAAAATCTTAAACGGGTTGTCGGGTCGACCTGCTTAATTTTTTTCCAACCCAAACCTAACCTGTTTAATAAATGGGTCAGATAGGCCGACTCAAACCTGACCTAAGATTTAATTATTCAACCCGAACCTATTAATTTTCGTGTCAGTTTCAGGTCGAGTTTCGTGTCGGGTCTGAAATTACCACCCCTATTTGTATTTACATTGCCACCTTCAACTCCAAATCACTCGAGTATCTTTGTTGTTCTGTGATTCATTCCACAATATCACATTTGTTTCAGCAACCAATTTAGTTAATTGTGTGCCTTTTTAATGTGTACAACTCACTATCACATAAAATCAATGCAACGCTATGCGTTGTTTAGTTGTGGAAGACTTTTCATAATTTTCATTTTTTTAATTTTTAGAGAAGGAAAGAATTTTCGTTCGAATTTTCTTTTTCATTTTTACGTAAAAATTTGGAGGAAAACGTAAAAATTCGGACGAAAAATGTAAAAATACTGACGAAAACGTATAAATTCGGACGAAAACGTAAATTACTGATGAAATCGTAAAAATAATGACTAAAACGGAATAAATCGAAAGAAAACTTAAAAGTACTAACGAAAACGTAAACATACTGATGAAAACGTAAAATTATTGACGAAAACGTAAAAAACTCACAAATACGTCAAAAAGAGACAAAAACGTAAAAAAACGACGAAAACGTGAAATTGAAGAAACGTAAAGAAAACTGACAAAAACGTGAAAACTGTCGAAACGTAAACTTTTTGAAATAAAACGTTAAGAAAGTGATGCAAACGTATAGTAGGGTTAGAAATAGATATGTGAACATATTTTACTTTTTTTGGAAAAAAATAGAAAAGGATAATATGGAGTTTTCTAGTTTTCTATATATAAAATTAGAAAATGAAAATTTTATTTTTTTTTGAAAAAGATCTAAAAAATGTGAAAACATTTTCTATTTTTCATTTTTTAAAAGAAAACTTTTCTAAAAAAGTGAAGTAATTTTCTCTGACTAACTTGATATATCTCATTTTCTAGAAAAGTTTTCAATATGGTACCAGCAATAAGAAATCATTCTGAATCCTATAACAATGTTTACTCGGTATATTTGAAACAATAGGTGTACAAATTTATTACGGCCTCCAGTTTGCGTGGTTATTTAGTTATCCTTCACTATTTAAGATTAAGTTGGGTTCGTTTCTATTTTTCGTACATGTCATTGCTTTATATGTAAGTTTCAAGATTGACAAAACCACTTGTGTAGCTTGTTTATTATTCATCTCGAGTTCATCAATTTACAACAATGTATTAATTACTTTAGTAATCAATTGCCTTCAGCTAACGGAAGTTGCAAGAATGTTGATATTGATACCATCATACCAACGATGGTGTTTGGATATTGACATGAGACTTGAATAATCAGAGATAAGTGGACTTACTTTTGTTCGAGCTAAACCAGATCATCTAACTATAAGTTGTGATAAGTGTGTCGCACGCGCTTTCATATTTAAAGCTGGGATAATTAGTGGTCTAAGTCTTTGGCGGATAGTTAGAATCGAAGTGGAATGACATAATTATGCATGATCTAACTACTAAATCTAAACTATTGATAATAACATTATGTATGGACTTATGTTGTTTATGATGAATGACAATGTGCTGGTAATTCTAGCTATTAGCTGAGGAGCTTGGGGTGGTCGTTGGAGACCCATGGTTCGAATGGTTAAAGGCGGCTAGCTGCTCCGTATATCTTGTACATATTGTACCCGCCTGAAGTCACAAATACACCTGATGCCCCTGCTATGGCTGCAAAGAAACTCAACCTTATGGAGTTATGGGTCCAGTCACATCTAACGAGTGGGTGATGATTGTCACCATGCTTCTTGCCGTCTCTCTGTGGGTATTTGGGTATGCAACATCGCTCATTTAACTGAACACTTTTAAAAGCTCATGCAGACACCCCCTTAGATTTTCCTATCATGTTACTACAATAAATAAAAGTATAAATGTGTCTATTTCTTTATTCAGGAATATTATCGGAATATCAAGTGTTCTAAGTGCAATGATCACATTATCAATACTACTCTTATCAGGAGTACTTGAATGGGAAGAGTGGAAGACTACTTAAATGAAAAATCAGTATGGGACACATTGCCTGGTTCACAGTACTTGTGGGCATGGCTAGCCAATTGACTAACCTTGGAGTTGTCACATGGTTGTCAAACTATGTTGCACTTTTTCTCACATCCTACTCATTGAGCTGGCCTGGGGCTTTTGGTGTTCTTCAGGCAACTTATTTCTTAATACATTACATGTTTGCGAGTCAACTCGGTCATGTTGGAGCCTTTCATCCCGCATTTCTTGCCATGCATTTGGCAGCCGGGGTGCCTGGGGTCTTGTCAGCGCTTGCCTTAGCTTATAATACAAACCTATTTGGTGCTCTAACACACTATAGTAGTGGGCAGACTGCAGTTTACTTTGGAAGTAACTTTCTTTTTAAGGTTGCAGAATGAGCAGATCAGGCGGGTTGTGCACACATTATAACTACAACTTCTTATTCGAGCCCTTTGATCTGTTCATTTCAGATAACCAATATCACCTATTTTTTCTTTTCTTATTGTGGACAGCTGGTTATGTAGACCTCCCAGATATCTTCAGAATCAGTTTTATTGTGGCCTGTATCAGTTACTCGATATGAGCAGTTGGTGGTGGTTTCTGGTGGAAATTTTTTGGGGCTCTATTGATACTCTAGTTCAAAAGGACAGTTTTTGGTGGAAGTTCATTTATAAGGTCAAGACACAATAGGCAGCTTGTACCTATAAAGAATTTGGTCTTTCGTCGTACTTCATGTATATATATGTATATTTCTTGTAGCTATTAACCTTGAGACAATATGAATTACACTGACAAATGTGGCTGTGGATTCAAGTCAAGTTCTTGACTGAACCACATAAAAAAATCTCCCTGTCTATCAGATTTTATTTCTCTTTTACTGTCATAACATTCTGATTAATAGGATTGGGATACCACAGCTATGTGCTCATTGATTAGTGTGACGTTTAAAAGCCTCTATGATTCACAAAATTTGGTACATGTAGCAGGGTATTTTTTTAATCGCTCAAGTCATTCTTCGGTTTTAACCAAGTTCTTAAATCTTATACACGACAAAATACGCATGTGATTATAAGATTAAGCCGCTGTATAATTACTCATGCATCAGATAAAACTAAATTTTGGTATCTTAATTAGACAACTACATATTATTTCTTGCTACAATTATTATCTCTGATTTCTGTGAATTTGCAACTGACCTGGTGGTTGTCTGCAACGAAACTGACCACGATCTTGCCCATAGGTACTGTTAGTGCATACAGAAACTGCACGACATAATTCACTTCAGTTTTATAAAATTTACCAACCAAGAAACTTAGGCCCTGTTTAGTTGGTGAAAATTTTCCCATTTTTCCAGAAAATTTTTCATTCGAAAACTAAAAAACAGAAAAGCTGTTTAGTAGCATCGTTTTTCGAAAATTTTCTAAAATTTCAAAATTTTCATTTTCCAAATTTATATAGAAAATTGGAAAACCCCATATTACCCTTTTCTAAATTTTCAACTCTTCTCTAGAAATTTAGAAACAGAAAAATATGAAAAATTTTCCACAACTAAACACACCCTTAATATTCGTAAAGGGAAAAAAAACTACTGTATTTTATAAGCTTACAATGGAAGTGATAGGAAGAGTCCTGAAAATGCCAAGAAGTGCCAGAAGTGAATAGATAGAAGTCACTGCTATTTTCACCACATTTGAACCTGTTTATGTTCCTATCCGCACCTGTTAACAGAGAACACGGGCTGAGTTATAGTCACTTAAGTTTTGGGATGTGGGAGTTTGAGTTTTCACAGGGACCCATGTGGAATGGTTGTGGTTTAGAGGACTACTTACCAGTGGAGAGTATACTCCTACTGCCTTGTCACCTGTAATCTGACATTCCAAATAAGAAAATATTCAGTAAACATAAAACGACGTCAAAAACACATGAAAGGCGGGTCAGGTGGGTTATGTAACAGTTAAGATGCCTTTGGGTCAAAATAAGCAAATTTTTCGTATGGGTTGAGTTCACCATGCTTTTACCCATTTGATCCATTTCAGTTTATCTTGATCCGTTTCTGTTATTGGTAATTGAGGCAATTTGATCCGTAATTAGCTAAAGTTTTCTTATTACCCCTTTAACTCATTTTAAATAAAGAATAACCTAAATTATCCAATTCATTAGTATATGGTCCCAAATTGCAACATTTTTAAGAAACATAATACCTGGTGAAAGTGATACAAAATAGTATAAGAGATGTTGTAATGCCAACAAGTACTGAAGCCGATAGAATTGTGCCCGTTACTGGTAGCCTCTCCACCATTGTGCTACTACCCTGTAGCAGGTAAAACGCCATCAAAATTGTGAGATCCGGAGAAACTTACCGAGATACTGATCATTCTGGTGTGGACTTAATATGCGCACTTTGCAATTAACTTTTGGCAACACCACATGAGAATGATGGTTTGTTTGTCCTTTTGATCTCTTGGTAAGATATGAACCATGCTAAAGAAGAAACAGTTCAAAAAGAATAACAAATCAATGTTTGACTTCATAAGACCAAACATGTATGTGGTGTGTCTACTTACCATCATTACAGCTCCAAAGACCGTTGGATTTAAGCTCAAGTTCCTTCAGCTCTTCCGCAAGTGCATTCATACTCGGTAAAAGATGGCAGCTTCATTTTCTCAAGTGTTGTACACAAGATGGTTCTTCTTCAAAGTGACGATCAGCACTTCTGCTGGTCACTACACGCGTTATCTCATCCAGGGTTGCAAAGTTTGACTGATGGATAGTCAATATAATATATCAGCAATAGGGATAGGAAATACCCGAATGGGTCGAATGTCCTGATGGGAACAACAACACATCAGCCGCGAGTCAGTGGTTGCTGGTAGTAGAAGCAATTCTACGTGCTGTTTTTTAATTGAAATCTCAAGCCTGACACTTGCACAATTGATCTGGCTGATCTTCTGCCTCTGCAACTTCAACTTCAGGGTAGTAACCTAATAAATATGCAAATAGTAATAATTTGAGACTTTTATTGATGAGATGTCGGTGAATGTGTAGTACTTCAAAATCATAGCTATTACCTGTAAGTGGTCTAAGACCAAAATTAATGTGATAACATTTATTTAACACATGAACTTAATTGAACGCCAAATTTAACTTCTGTATTTGGCCCACTCAAGATTGATAACCGGCATCATGCAAAAATACTGATCAGCTGCAAGATCGTTATGGTCAAGTAATGTTCTAACCTCACAACTGCACTTTACACCAAGAATCATGGTCATCTGAAGTTACAATGAAGTTAGCTCTTAAAAAAGATATTCATAACTAATAAAATTATAGTAAAAGTTTAAAATGATCATTGACTTATACATACTGGTAGGGCATAGTTTGGGAAGACAATGGTCGCTCGATAAAAGATTGCTTTCCTTCTATCACCAAACTTGGGCTTAATCCTAATCTCTTCAGCTAATTAGTCTTTGGTTCCACAAGGAGTTGATTAATAAAAGCCTCGTGATCCTGTTTTTTGTATGTATAAACTTGACAGTGAGTATAACCAGATCTTGGGTCGTTTGAAATAGTTCTCTAACATTGGATGCACTCTGCCCCACCCACAACCCCGTTTTCTCCTTGTACACATGTGGCAAATGAGTAATCACAATAACATTCAAGATTGGTTTGGAATGATAAAATTGTGCGATCAGTGGTAACCTCATATAGGACAAGAGTAGGCCCTTCCTAACTTGTTATCTAATCTTGTTAGTGTTACCAATACCATTTAATGCTACCAATCTAAAATGCAACCTAACTGACATTACGCCGGTAATGGACCCATTTTATAATGTAAGGTGTGTGCCAAGAAATAGAAAAGTAACCTGTAAGGATGGGTGTCATTCCATGGAAACCAATCATTGACATCATTGCTTTGTATAGCTGATGCCCATGTCAATGACTGAGTCGTTCACCTTACCATACCTTTCTTCTCTTCTTAGATGTTCGGCTCCTAGATCGTCATCTGGTCTTCTAGCACCAAAACCAATTCTAAATGTTGATGAAAAAACAACTTTCCCGCTTGAGCCATTAGTTCGATTACCCTTATCTATGTCAACTTCTAAGCAGATCCCAGTTTTTACTCCTTTGATGACTGATCCTATAGTGCACATCCCTGTTATGGACATTTGCTCGTCCAGCCAAGCATACCTCGTGAGTGCTGGCCGGCTATGAATGTCACCATTCCGCTACTTCAAGAAACAAAAGAAATAAAAGAGGAACATAAAGAACAGCATTCCGCTCAAATGTAGAAAAGAACTTATATATCATATATGAGCAAGAACCAGCATAGCCTGAAAACAATATACATACAATATACACACTTATGGGTATTAGCAATATATAGAAAAACACACCGCTGTATTTATTGGGGAATTAGCAGCTTTGATGACCTGGCCAAGAACACATATGAGGTTGGGACAGTTATATTCCACTCAAATCTACCCAAAATCCTCTTCTCCATCACTAACACATGACGATGCTCGTAATCACGATCTGAGATCTGCACGAAATCATTAACTTCATGGGCCAAATCTCTTCATATTTTGAAGTAATAAGCATTGCACTCATCCCCACACACTGCAACTCTCTTCTAGCAACAGTTTCAGCAGCCAAGAATCTGTCCACTATGTTGATTGTCAAATATAAAGTCTCATTAGCGAGGTCAAATTTTTTTGTGAACTTCAATGAGCCAAGCGATTAAGAATGTGTGCATCTTGTCATTGATCTCTGGTTGTGAATGCATATAATCGTGAACTCTTGTTTCATTCTGCATCAAACACACATCAACAAAATCAATAAAACTTGGCATAACATAGTAATATATCATTAGACATATTCTATTAATTGCATAAAACTTGGTATACATCTAAAAGTTTGTAGAATTTGTATATGTCTTCCACATACTCCACTTCCGCAATCTTATTACCAAAGTCTTGAGCATCTATGTGGATTACATTATTTGGCTTGGGCTTGTAGTTTAGGCAACACATGGCTTTGCTCCTGATCAGTAAGTGTCGAGGTAAGTGATGCCTTAAGTTTCTTTGATGTTTCAGGTTTCTGTTTCAGGACTGATCTCGATGACGGTTGCATTTTGTGGCACTGGTGCTGGTGTTTGCTTGACTGAAACCCTACGGATTGCAGCATCACGTGCAACTGAGACCATCCAGGTGTTGCAATATATAGCTGCTTCCCCGTAGTCAAATTGTATAAGAGGAAAAACACAATATAATGTTTCTAATTTTCAATAAACAGAACACACTATATATGTGTGTGTTATAGATCTAAATGAGCAAGGCTAATTAGCAATAAACAGAACACTCTCTATATATATAAATATAAAAA
>JANFOE010002451.1:0-80000 GCA_025667525.1 Glebionis coronaria | reverse complement strand
TTTAATTTTAATACAAGTATACTTTTACAAATCTAATTATAAAGAGACTAAGTAAAGGAAAAAATTTAACTATTAATTGTTTTTTAATATCGTTAACAAAATATTATGTTAAAAAATCAAATATAAATACATTAAATTACTTGTTGAATGCATTACCAAATATAAGAATGAATGTACGTCTTATTTGGGAAAATAAAGGTTATTATTATACCGAAGGAAACAAATTGGATCTTGTTAGGTCAAATGAGAAATAAAGTTTGTTTGTATACAATCTTGGCATTTACCGTCTCTATGACATCAAAAGTTTTCAATCAATTCCTACTCATAATTCACGAAACAACTATCAATTGGTCAGACCAACCTTCTAAAAAAGAAGTTTTTTACTTGGTCCATGTTATTATTCCTCAGACCACATTCGAGTTAATGTCAAAAAAAAATATTATCATTATATAACAATTCAATAAAGAGCGTTGAGATATATGTAGAACTTTTAATTTAATATAGACCCCCTCAACTAATCATTTATACTCAATTTTCTAAAAACCCACTTCTCACCTCTTTTTAAAAAATTATATATCTCACAAAAGGTAAATTATTAAGCGCAAAAATACACCATTACAATCATAATTAAATCATCTTCATATAGATGGGCATATGTATATACTTTTAACGAATTTTTTTCATCTTAAAAAATCGAATATAATTCGTATCACGAATTATATACAATTTCCCAAAATCATATATGATCAGAAATAAATAAATATAAAAATTTACATAGTCAGACATAATCGAAATGATATATGGTTTATTAAAAGTTGTTGCATCAAATAAGGATGAGGGAATGATCACGATAACCTTATATACTCTACTCCTGTAACAATATTTTTGAAGATAAATAATTGTTACTAAACTATGTGACGGTTTTTTTTTATTTCAAAGGATATATACCAGCCTAGACTTCTACTATAGTACTCCTTAAGCTAAAACCGTATAAATAAAAATATAATACTATAGTACTTAGTGTCCCCATGAAACCTTGTTAGTTCTCATAAATATAAATATAATACTATAATACTATAGTAATTAGTTTTTTTTTTGAACATTAGTACTTAGTTGAATGACTTCTACTATAGTACTTGGTGTCCCCATGAAACCTTGTTAGTTCTAATAAATATAATACGAAGTAGCATATTGAATCCAATTGTTGAATTGCGGCTCAAACTAAATATCGTTGTTAATTTGTATAGTTTCAAATGGCGGGCACTGAGTTAGGGTATCTCGACTAATGAAACTAAGTCGTAGATCGGGAGATTATCCTCTGCATAATATAGGAGAACGAAACAACTTTGAGTATTAATAATGCACTTAAGCATATCTTTGCGACTAAAAATATGTTGACTGACTTGTATATTTGTTTTTTTTGGGAACAAGACGACCTACTATTATCATGTGCTTCTTGATTAGACTGATTTCTCCACTGATGAGTTGCAAGAGTTTGTTCATTCATAGTCCTACTTTTAAGTCAATCAACTGATTATTGAACTTGTGAATTCACACTTTATGAACTGTATGGTTAATTAGTTATTAAAGTAGGGCTTCATGGATTATGAAGGTATCATGTTCCAATAGTCCACACAATTAAGGCGGTTTAAACATGGAAGCCTACCACGCTCTCTACAGATACCCCCAATACTTTGTGTTTAACTTCCTAAATTCAACATAACGTTCATTGAAAGCAAGTAAATGCTGTGAATCAGAAACCAAATAAGTGAAATGAAAACAGAATATCCAGCCATTTTTTCTAAATGAATGCAAGTGACAGAAACAATGATATTGAATTGGATAAGTAATGCGAGACTCATGATGACCCATAAACAATTTTTCCCAGTTTATCTATAATATGTAACACGTTAATTATGATTAAAAGCCACCATGATCATTACCAAAAAGACTTTTAAGTGATTTCTAACCTGTTTGACTCGGGCAGAGACAAAAAAACATTCTGAAGACTCATTTATAAATCATGAAACGTCATCCTTATATATTTTTCGATGAAAGGTACAAAAAAATAAACTGTAAGTTTCACCTTTTTGGTCAATTCAACTTTGTTCTCTGTTCCTAAAACTTTAGAAAACTTTGTGTCTGGTGGAGCCATATGCTATCTTCATCTTGTTGCGGTTCCACAAGCTTTGTATCCTTGGGGATTTCAATTTTCATATGTATGTTTATCCTTTACTTTATGAAAATGGTTAAAAATCATCGCCAAGCATAGCTACAATAGTGATTTAGCGAGAAAAAACAAAGTAACAAAGATAGATAATTGAATCTGTTACATCAAATAGTCTGCACAATGTATGCCCATGATATACTTGAAACAACCATAATAATTCGGCACGAAGTACACATTTTCAGCAACCAAATAACCCCTTTTTAGAACATATTTCTTCTTTTTGTAGAAAATTCTAGCAGCCAAACAACCTTTTTTTTAAACAACTTACGACACAACTTAAACCAAACTGCCCCTTTTAAAACAGTTTTCTTGGTATATTCCATAAAAAGGCACCTTTAAAATCATTTTTAGGCACAAAAAAACAGCAACCAAACTACCAATTTTATGCATCAAAATCAGCAGAGGTTTGTTCCCACATAAAAAGTCAGCAACCAAAGGCATTGTTTCTGCATGAAATATCAGCAACAAAATAGTGATTAAAAACACTTTTCAGCACAAAATTTCAGCCACTAAGCAACCATTTATAGTCAATTTTCTTGCACAAAATACTCTGTACCAAAACAACATTTTAAGCCTCACTTTTCTACAAAATCATTTTCAATGATCAGATAACTAATCATAGTAGTTTGTAACAGGCAAGTAAACTGTCTATGCTTGCCACTTTTGCATTTGTGAGTTACTAAACACAGAGGTTTAAACACTTTTAGGAAATATGACTAATTAAAATGTATACATCTAATATGAATGAATCAGAATTTGAGAAAATCCTTACCTTATAAGACTTCCGCAAAACCAACATTAAAAGGCTTAACTCCAATAAACTAACTCCTCTTATCCATACGTCTATGAGCTTTGAAGGATTTTGTTTGTTTTTCGTCATCCAAATTTTAATCTGCGAGAATCAAACAAAATATGCAAGAACATAAGTCAAGTCAGTTTTGTTTGATCGACTAAATCAATAAACAGACATGTAAAATGTATATTTGTTATAACTTTATAGCTAGTAGTATCATGAATATCGAACACATAATTATATTAGTAGGGCCAGTGCAATTTATGATTATCCTTTTCACATGATTATATTAGCAGAACGCATAGAGCTAGTCAATTTCACTTATGGTTTGTCTTCCATCAGGTCAAATGGGTCACTAATGTTAAAACTTGCAGGTCTTCTGAATGTATTATAAATGCATAAAAGTCCTTAGACCACCTTAAGTCACTTATTTTAGAATATTTTAAATTATGTAATAAATTAAAAATAAATTGTTTGTGGGTCAAACCCAATCTGACCAGCTTTAAACTACATCAAGTAATTACCCATTCGACCTGATCCGTTTTGACAGTTACCCAACCCGTCCCTTTCGCCACCTCTATTAGTCACTATTTCTACAAAATTTAAAGATGGTTGCGTAGTATCAGTCATTAACTACTAATTACAGAATTTACACATAAATATTGTTTAACTAAACTCAGTAAATATATAAGAAAATAGTTTGCACATACCTTTCAAGGGAGAGACCCCAAGAAATAACTCTAACATCTTCTAAAAGTCCCATAGATAGTAAGATTTCACGTCTGAACGTCCCAAAATTCCCTATTTCAACCCACTTCTTGAAATCACACATTCATCATACCTACACTAACCTGCAACAAAAAAATCATTTGCTAAAAACCTTATAATTCAATATAACTATATACAACTTCTGAAGGAAACGAACAGTAACATGCAACAGTTTACATACTAACCTATTATTTTTGTGTTTATGTGTAGATGTAGGCAATGATGTGTAATGCTCGATTTAATCGTTAATGAAAATGTAGCTACAAAACATGGTTAACAGAAAATTGTAGAAAATAGAAATGGGCCTCTTACACCAAAAATAACATGGTAAAGAACTTGCCTTAAAGAACACAGTGAACTCCATTGCAAGATTTTTGAATAACAACCAAGATTTTTAGTTGAATCAACATCCACATCAAATGTTCTAGCAACTGGTAATCTTTAGACTATATGGGGGTGTTTGGGAGTTCTTACCAAAATGACTTATTATTGTCTAATATACGATATTAAACATACAGAATAGGTTTTGTGAAAAACTTACATCCCCAATCAAGAAGATCCAGAAATTAGTGTCTCAAAATCAGAATATTAACAAATAAGTCGAGCTTACTAAACATTAAGCAAGGTATAAGCCATTCTTAGCTTTTCTAGGGTTACTGGTTTAATATCTCAATACTTTAAATATATGAGAACCCTATTCACTTACCTTTAGTGTACAATTAAGAGGGCCTTATGATATTTCTTAGACATGCGGTGAACTTTTTTATATGTCTTGACAGGCGGGCAGAACTCACTTGCTTATCACATTTCTGCATATGAGGTTTCATCGAAGTGAGCAGTGGCCAAATAGTGAGATCTGCATATAAAGAAGTCATATGCAGTTCATATTAATGTTCATATAAAGAATCCGCATAACATCTTTTGCATTACAACCTGAAGAATTTCCATACAGCAAGGAGTCGCGCCCTGGTTACAAAGTAACGTTTATACGTAAGTGGACATGATCATTTATAGTGAGACATAGAACTGTCATCTATGTTACTTGTTAATTATGACAGCATTCGAAAGGGCATAGGAACCTAATCATACCTGCAGGCTAAAACAAAATCAGCCCTTTGATTGCTATCCATATATTTTATTCAAACAAAGCATCACATATAACATATATGAACGACCTCTTTTAATGATGGCTGTTTTGTGCTTTTTGTATGATTCATAAGGTTTGGTCTTTTGCGTACCATCTTTCTCTAAAACCACATGATCACTTCCATTCACGTTGTTTGACCACATGATCACTTCCATTCACGTTGTTTGACTTATTATCATTATCAACACTGTTCTCTTTCGTGTGATAAACTTGCAAGAAATATTTTCCTCGTAAGTTTACGCCTATACCACAAACTGTCCTCTAAGCATTTTTCCTTAAGATCTCTGTTTTGGCTCAAGCCTATTTGAGTTGTCACACACCTGAGTATAGTTGTACTCAGTAGTTTCAAAATAGTAACAACTGTAAGCCCGACAAATTACTCGCAATATTTTAATATTTGTCCGCATTCTTATAGCTACACTTTTGATGATGTATCAAGTACTTATACTTGCCCTAAAGGTAATAACCGATCAGATTAAATTCAAATACAAATTGGGGACTAAAAAGAGCATAATAGAGTTCCAGAAAACATACTGAATTTGAGACAGAGAATTATGGCAAAGTTGATACAGTAATAACCAAGTAGGAAAATTTAGTCACCATTTTTACTCGAGTAATTAATAAATTACATACCTAGCGGGCTTTGACACCGTTTTTATTTTAGTACGCTGTAGATGTTGGTGTAGACATGCACTCTCTACCTCTTTTTGTCGTCCCTAGCTTCAAATATTATACATACTGTCATCAACCAAAATTAAAACTTTTTCATGCTAAACATTAGGAGGTGCACATCACAAGCTCATGTATATCGCCACGATAAAGAGCAGGGTCAATGGAAAGTGCACCTGCATAGTATGCCAATCGAACTTTTTTTTACAAAAGCCAACCAACACATAAATAAACCATTTACACCAAGTGTCGTAAATATAATTGAATAAATCCAATCATTTTTATCTATCATAATTTTCTCCTAAAGGAATTTATACCTATCACAATTTTTATCTTGATTTTTTCTATCGAGTGTACAAAAAAGGAAAAGATACGAACAGAAAGGGGAAGATTACCTACAACTGACAATCCTATGGCTTGAAGGTCCCATCTGAAAAGTTTATTTACATATGCGTGTTGACAGCAGAATACTTATAGCAGAAACACCAAAATTGTTGAATAACAAACATTGACCAACTTATAACTACTCAAAAGAACTCAGTAACGTTAAGTAAGTAAATACCTTTATCAGTCAATGTTCTAAATCTCCCTGAATTCATCCATAGTAGTGTGGTTTTGTCAGTAGGTCTAAATTAACTATGGGATTGCTCGAATGATTACCTAGTATGCTGCAAAAGGCCAATATGTACTTGGTAATGTGACAAACGTATTGTTTCACTGTGAACATATAAAATGTATAAGAAAAAAATACGCAAGAATAGTATTACCTTCTTAATCTTTATTTAAAATCAGGTAAAATGGACTTTGGGATGTCATGACAAACAATGAGGTCGGTGAGGTGGCTCGTCGGATTAAACCCAAGGAACACAAGTCCGCAGCCACTAACGATGAACACTCAATTCTGACAACATATCTATTGTCGTTTTCGATCTAACATCAAAGAAAAAGCAACATAAATGATGATCTAAACACATTGAAGCTTGCAAAAAGCTGACTTCTTTTTCGACCAGGTAAAGAAATCATTTTTAACTATTTTATGGCTTGATCCGTTATCTAATAAGTTGAATGCTGAAGATGACACTATTAGTGATATGTTAATATCTTGCATAGTGATATGTATACTTTTACTCCTTGGTTGCTTACAGATGCTAGAATCTTTCAATCTCAAAATAATTAAAAAAAATACTATTGTGGTATTCATAACGTAATGCTCCAGAAATAAGCTGATATTTTTTAAAAGAAATCATTTTTAACTATTTTATGGCTTGATCCGTTATCTAATAAGTTGAATGCTGAAGATGACACTATTAGTGATATGTTAATATCTTGCATAGTGATATGTATACTTTTACTCCTTGGTTGCTTACAGATGCTAGAATCTTTCAATCTCAAAATAATTAAAAAAAATACTATTGTGGTATTCATAACGTAATGCTCCAGAAATAAGCTGATATTTTTTAAAAGAAAACCTTTGCGAGTAGTATTTTGTATTATGTCCAACCTCGCTTCATCATAAAACGTAACAGTAACTAAAGCTATCATAAAACAAAAATGGATGGAAGATAATAAAACCAATCTAAAAATTGAAGATCTTATTGGAAGTAAGTTGATACCTGCTTGCTCATGGCATCAACTCTCGTACACACTACTTTGCTTCACCAAACTTTGCTCTGTATAATGATCTTTTTCACCATTTGCTGGCCAAAATCACATTAAAATAACACCCCGTGAACCCTAAAAATCAAAAAAGAAAAAGAAACTTATGTTTAATATACCCAAGATAAGATAACGGTGATAAAAGGCAAAAACCCTGATAATAAAACCTCCGCAATCGGTTATTTTTTAGTTGTTGAATTGATTGGATCCATGAACCCAAAATCATGCATAAACCCTGATGTCGTGATAAAACCTCCGAGATCGTAGCATTCTTGAACTGACATATCGAATCTAACACCAATCTTAGAAGATCCGTTTTCTTCAAATGGAAGTCAAACTTTGCCCTTGTAAACATTCAATTCGTACTTTTGTGATAACATCCATCAATATTGATTTGTTCCGGAAGGCTAGAGAAAAAAATTAGGGTTAGCGATTAAACGGTGTTTTATCGTTAATTACGTATATGAAGTTCATAGCAAGTGATAACATTCGAGAATTTGTAAGCCCAAAGTCTAAGCCCAACTGCTGACTGGGATTAGTGCCTTGATTGATGATGTGGCAAATCCCTCCTCTTATATATAATGTAAAGATACGGAAATATATATATATATATATATATATATATATATATATATATATATATATATATATATATATATATATATATATATATATATATATATATATATATATATATATATATATATATATATATATATATATATATATATATATATGTATATATATATATATATATATATATATATATATATATATATATATATATATATATATATATATATATACGTATATACATATACGTATATATATATATATATATATATATATATATATATATATATATATATATATATATATATATATATCTATATATATATATATATATATATATATATATACGTATATATATATATATATATATACGTATATATATATATATATATATATATACGTACGTATATATATATATGTATATATATATATATATATATATATATATATATATATATATATATATATATATATATATATATATATATATATATATATATATATATATATATATATATATATATATATATATATATATATATATATATATATATATATATATATATATATATATATATATATATATATATATATATATATATATACGTATATATATGTATATATATATATATATATATATATATATATATATATATATATATATATATATATATATATATATATATATATATATATATATATATATATATATATATATATATATATATATATATATATATATATATATATATATATATATATATATATATATATATATATATATATAGGGATGGATTCTAGAGAAAACTTCACGTTCGTAGAAAACTTGGAAAACAAATTACAGGGTATAGTTTGCAAAAGTGTCAAACTTCAGGGCAAAAAAGAAAAAAAAAGAAATTAATAGAAATTGAAAAAGCGTCATTCATTAGATAAGAAATACACACAGACGTGGCCACCATCTTCGCCGGCACCATCATCGCCGGCACAACCTCCACCGACACCACATTCGTCGAAACCACCTCCACCGACACCACCTCCGTCGAAACCACCTCCGTTGGCACCATCTCCGCCACCACATCCGTCGCCACCATCTCCGCCGTCACCAACATCTCCATTATTTAAACCCTAATTGTAAGTTTTTACACGATGGTTACGTGTGAGGTCTGTAATCCAACTGTTCAAAAATAGTTATAAAGATGGATTTAACTCCGATTAGTTTTCTCATTAGTTTCCAATTAATTTATGGTTATTTTCTCGCATATATTTTTTTTGTATTCAATAGAGCCTCTTAAATTAGTAGGTAAACTAGGTTCTGTGCTGTTATTATTGATATGAAATTGCTTGTTTATTGTTTAAAAATTATGATATTCTGATTAATTTGCTCGTTGTTATCGGTTCCTTTGTTTACTTTTTTGTGTATCGGTTAGAGGATTAAGAATGAGCAGGTAGATAAACTAGCTTTTGTGAGTTATTAGTGTTATATGAATGTGGCGAGGTTATGCCTTTATTGTCCGTTAGTTTTTCGGTTAATTAGGGCATAAGTGTACAAGTTAGGCGTCTGGTTTCATGTTTAGCGCATCGATGAACAAATTAAGACATTAGTGTATATGTTATGTTTAGTGTATCCGTTAGAATATTTAGTTCATAATTGGTCACTACTTGATGCAGACTTTAAGTGAAGGGTTAATTCCATATATGTCTAATTTAAACCTCTAAATGCCTTATTTACCCAACAAAAGTTTATAATGTCATATATATCCAATTTAAACATTATATTTGTCATATATACCCATTTACTTACTAAATCAGTTTAAAATGAATTTCTACCCATTAAATTCCTATTATACCCTTAAATTCTATGAAGTTTGCTTAGCATTTACCACTGCAAGTTTTATAAGATGTTTATTGCCTTGGTTGGGTTGGTATCGACGGTCGTAATTGTTTTCTAAGAAATTAAAACCTGCTCATAATGCGAATTTTACGATGGCATGTATCTGGATGAACCGATGAATTATTTAAGTAAAACTTCCTTTTCTATTCTCCCTTTTGTTGATACAGTTGCATACAGTTTTACAACCCATTAGCCACATATAAATCTTCAGTATGTTTTCATTCTTTGTTTATATTTAGATTGTCTGTATGGATGTGTAATTTCTTTGCCACTCAATATTCGAATACAATTTCATTCTTTGGCGAGTTGGTGAATAGGAAACCAATATCATTCAATATTCAAATACAATTTCTTTGCCACTCTGCGATTTACATCAAATTATCAAAACATTATGTGAAATTCACAAATAAGTATTAATAATTTTAAGTTGCAAATCCATCATAAAATTGTTGTCTGGTGGTGCCAAACGTTGATGAATCAACTATTTGTTTATAGTTTTAAAGGGTATATTTGGAATTTAATGATGTAAATAATTTTAAAACTAATTTTAGGATTAAATGGGTATATATGTCAAATATGATGATTATGTTGGGTATATATGAGATTATAAATATTGATTGGGTAAATAAGGCATTTGGAGATTTAAATTGGACATATATGGAATTAACCCTTAAGTGAATTTGAGGCATGTTGATTATTAAAGCTTTACGGAGTAATTTGAATGAGGAAACACAAGTAACCATTATACTTCACATGTTGCAAGAAAGAATGACTTTTAGTGGTTATAAGATGATTCATTTCCATCTCTAGACCACATGCTTTATATATTTCCAGTTTGTACCAATTTAAGTTATGAACCTGCGATCTATACTCTAATGTCCTAGTAAGTTCTAATTGAAAATATGCATATTTATCATAGATTTTGAAAAGTAATGTAAATGATTAGATTGTAGTGTCATAAATTACTATAACGCATCTATTTGTTGCATGAAATAGCATCAAATTGTTTGTTTTAAGAGAATAAATTTGTATGATTAAAGGGCATTAGTTTGTATGATTAAAGGGAAGTATTTTGTATGATGTAAGGGCATGTGTTTTATTAAGGGAATTTGTTTGCATGATTTAAGGGCACTTGCCTGTATGATCTAAGGGCACCTACTTGTATGATTTAAAGGCATATTTTTTTTTGTATGATTCAAGGGCACCTACTTGTATGATTTAAGGGAATCTGTTTGTTTAAGGGCATATATATAAATTATGGCATCATTGCGGTGTATGAGGACTATTAGATTTAAGGCATATGTTTGTTAAAATTAAGGAATATTTTTGTCGTCATTAAAAGCATTTGTTTTTTCAAATCATATGTTTGATTAAGGCATTAGTTTATTGTATGAAGATTATTATATTTAAGGTATCTGCTTGATAAAATTAAGGAATTAGTTTGGTGTATAAAGAATATTAGATATTCTTATGTGACCTAATTTTTTTTGCTTAGTATCATACCATGTGAAGTCGGCTTAGTCTTAAAAAGCTATGAATTAAAGTGGAAGTGGCCTAATGTTTCAAATTTTATGTTTACTATACCGTTTCTTTCAATGAATTCAAAGTGTGTATTCTTGTAGGTTGTAGCAGCAGTAGGTTATAAGCACCAAAGGCTCGAGATTCCTGGTGATGTGTGAGTTGTCAAGAAGTGTTGGCGTGTTTCGGCTTCCAATGGTTTCATCTGCTGTACAATCGGCAGATGATGATGATTTAGACCCGTGTATTGCTGGTAAATCCTTAACCACTAGTTACAATCATTATCCGTATACAAACAAAAATGTTATAGACTCCAATTATATGAATTAGTGATCACTTTTAGGGAGTGTATGGGATTGATTATTAAAACTGCTTATTGGGTTCTGACTTCTGAGATGAACTAGAGTACAAGTTAAGGTCGTTTAGGAATGCTTATTCAAACTGCTTTTCAGTTGTTTAGGATTGCTTAATCAAACTGCTATTTTTAGTGGCATTGTTTATCCGGATGAAATTGGTCAATTTTAGTATGATTCAAAATAGATTGTGTGGGTTTCACCACATTGTTAAATGAAATCAATGGGGGGGGGGGGGGGGGTTGTTTAGATGTGTGTTATGACTGCTTGTAACGGTGTGCTAAATTATATTATAATGAAATGGGCAATATAAGTTATTATTAGGGTGTGTTCTGCTGTGTGAAGGTCTAATAATCTGGTAATCGGATATTTGAGTGCTTGAAAATGTTGATTGAGTAAATATTTTACTACTGGTGATGTGTGAAGTGGAAATAGAAGTCCTTGCAATTGGACCTGAAGTTGGCGATGCTAGTGAGGCCAGTTCTTCTACTTATATCAGATAAAAAACACTGAATTCATATCAGATGTGGTGAAGAATGAACATTCGAATCATGAGTGTACTAATTTTTCATTTTTTATAATTGTTTTGATAATTAATCATTCTTATTGATTTATAAACGATACAATTAATTATATTTGTTTTCAGCGATTCGGATAAGTCCAAGAACGCTTAAAAAGATGCGTCAACAAGATCCGGATAAGTCCAAGAACACTCACTCATACAAACACTTTAAGTTACATGATTTTTTATGGTTTTTTGATTTTTTATTATTATTTTAGTGAATATGTGTTACTTTTTTATTTTATTTATGGAATAGTGTGTAAAAAATTGAAATATGTTTGTGGTAGTTAGTGACACTAAATTATGGAATGTATATGTATAACATAGATTAGGGCTGTTTGATTGAATAAGGAACCATAAATTTATGGGTAGTGAAAACAAGTGACACATTTAGGGCAGAATTGTGTTAATATAATAAGGAAAAAGATGAATTGCCATTTGTTAATCCGTATTGACAAATTAGGGCATCCGTATTAACAAATTAGGGCGTCCGTTTGTTTTCTAAATCATGTGTTTGAACATAGACTCACTAGTCCCAAATGCATTCGTCTAAAATACGGCATCAGTTTTATTATTTTAATACGGCATCGGTTTTATTATTTTATTACGGCATCGGTTTTATTATTTTATTACGGCATCAGTTTTATTATTTTATTATGGCATCGGTTTTCTGTTAGGTTTTGCGTAGTGAGCTATAGGGGTTGCGTTAGGTTTTGTGTGTCCTGCTGCAACAACCTATTTGTATATTATACATCCACTATTGCGGATAGTGACTTGGTTCTGCTACTAATTTTTAGATTCAACATCATAAATACAACAAGTATTCTTTGACTTTTTGTCTGCATTTTTATTTAGCAATTGGCTGTATGAGAGCTAAGCACTTATTTTTCTAAAATCTTCCTTTCACCTTTATAACCATTGCACCAATTTAAACTCCGAGGCCATTTAGTACCAGCTACTAAATAACATCAGGTCATGGGTATAGTGTTTAGTTACCACCAGCGCGCCTTCTAGGTATAACACTCGGAAAATGTCTGTTAGACTTATTTATAGCATCACTAACTTACGTATTCACTTTCTAGTCAGAGGCACCAAGGCCTGCAATGATTTCACGGGAACGTTCATGGTTCACATTGAACATCATCGATAGGCCAAAAATTGTCAAAGCCGGATATATTAATGACCAAGCCATTGAGACCATCAAAAGGTCAACTTTACTTTCCTTTTGCACAGGAGTTGGGATCTGATACATTTTTTATGGCACACTGCGATAAAGGTTAATCTTCTCCTTATGCTGCTATGCTTGCTGCTCAAGATGTTTTTACGCGATGCAAGGTTTTTTTCTACTATTTTTCTGAACCTTTTTTTAGACTCTAAGAGTGGGTTTCTTGCTTTTGTTTGCATTTGGAAACATGTCAAGGGCTGGAAAAATGTAATAGTGGGATAATAATACAGTTGGCGCATATATGTGTTGACATTAATGTGTTACTGTTTTTTCTGCAGGAGCTTGGTGTTACTGCTATTCACATTAAGTTGCGAGCTGGTAACAACACCTAGACACTTGGTGGTTCATGATATTGGCGAATCCTATTTTTCAATAGAATTCTATTTTGAAGTCGTGTACTCAAATTTATTGATCTCGAAATAATTATAATAACGGTTTATCCGATGGTCATTGTGACCTTAGTGTTTAGATAGTAAATACCAGTGTGTACAACATATTTTAGATAATATGCCTTAACATATTTGTGCACAACAATATGCTAATAAGGTTATTACAATTATCATGTAAAAGAATTGTACTGATCTTATATAAAGCGCATTACTTACAGTTTACGCTAATTAAGGCCACAATTTTTTAGGCAACTTTAATCCAAGCTGAGCTTATTTATTTTTGTCTAGCAGAAAATATCCCAGTTCGTGATTAATTATGAATGTGCAAGAAAAATATGTAAGATCAGGGACAATGCTCCTGATGTCCATAACAAGATATATAAACCATTGTCAATATAGGGGCAACAATACTAGAAAATATTAGTTACAAAGGGGAAGTACTTGTATTATGAATCTGCGTAATGCATCCGTGAAATATCCAGTTACTAAGCAAAATGAACTACATATATGTCGCAAATGCACATCGTTTGCGCCATAAGGTGGTATCTCCACAACTGAATCATTGATAGTTGCTTTAAATTGTCCTTGTTTTCCTGTCCAAACTGTTTCTACTTTGGTATTTGAACATAAAATTTATAGTCTGACATTTTTAACATTCAACCCCATCTGTGTACATCTTCAGCGTTGAATTATACATGGATGACTTTAGTGCGTCCGTTTGACGTATTTTAGTGAATCCCTTTGACATACTTTACAAGATTATCCCAAAAGTAGAGCCATAGTATGATTCTGTATGGAACCTTGACACAATACGTCCTACAGTATTTTAGTTACCTACACAAAAGCCAAATGATTAAATACCAAGTAGTAACTTTCTTTAAATTACTAACATGCAATTATTATAACCGAAATGAACCACAAGTTTGATCGTTTGGCTAGGGTAAGAGCAACGACTGACCTGTGGATGGACCATATGTGTTTTGTGAAGCTGTGAAACCATCACAAAAGGTCTGACCATTGGTATGTCTGGATATAACAATGCATTTTTTACAATCCCGTCAACAACACCTCTAATGCTATGCTACAAGTATATAGTTTATATGTATCACTTCAAGACCCAAACTGCAATAGATACACGAACCGTCAAAAGTACAAGTACACTGGAAAAGTGTGGCTTAAACAGATTATCAGTAAATGATCGCTTCAAATATGAACAACTACAAGTTACATGTCTAAACATAAAAATAAATATTGAGAGAGTTGTTGCTAATATTTTTCTATGTTTTATAACATATAGTATTTATCGAGGTCAGAACTATCCAATAGATACAGCAGTACGTCTATTCAGCCTGAATAAAACTCAGCCACACGTACACGGTTTGATGTACAGTTGATCATTAAGTGAGTTGTGTTATACCCTATCACGACAAAAAGAAAAAAGAGCATCCACCTACAAGGGAAACTCTAATTCTAAAAGTTGTTGGCTAAGACCAGTAGAACATAGATAGTTGACATTGCAGGGTATATTGAAGCTAAGATCTCGAATGACATATAAAAAAATATTTAACACCTAACGAATACGAGAATAATCGTTCTTGAAAGCACATTTTGAAAGGTCCAAAAACTGAGAGTAACTTGGGCACTTTTGTATATGTTTGTCGATATCTTTATATGGGCATCAGTTTATTAAAAAAAGTGCATCATTTTATAAACAAAAGGTACATCAGTTTATAAACAAAAAGGTGTCGGGTTAGGTTTCATGGATTAATAACAACCATGAGAATAGTAAATTAGATTAGGTTCGCAATACATTACATAACAAAACTTGTACACAAACCAGGAATCGTAAGCCATACCTGAGATTCTCTAACTTTAAATGTAGGACTAAGAATAGCAAATTCTTCACTTGGATTAACTGTACGCCTTGGCTCCTTGCGAAAGAATTTCGTCGAAAATCTTGATGACAACTAGCACCATAGAACCTGAACCAAACAACCTAGACAACATAAATATCACCAACTGTGAGTTGAGCCTCTGCAAGAGCCTTCTCAATACGTTTTTTAACACGTTCCAATAACGGGTGCCGTTTGTTCAAACTCACATCTCTTGATACAACCTCTAACGTCCTTGTCCTCCATCAAGCATTCGATATTCATTGGTGCCTCTAGCTTTGCACTGAGCACCTTCTTCAGCTTCTCACACGCAGCACGAAGCCTGAGGAAGGCCCTTGTTTTATGCATCACGTCAATTTCGTAGTCCATCTTATATTTTTCAACAATCCACAACATCTCTATTCAAATTATTCTCGGCAATTGTCTTCATGTTTAAAACACCATCCTATAACCTGAGTGGGAGTAAAATCCTACTTTTCACCAGGGTAATGCACATGGATCAACAGGAAACTATCCGGTCCCTCAATAACAGATAAGGGCAACGACTTTAAATCCTGCTGCAACTCATGATCAGAAAAGAGACGACCAATCAATCGCTTAATTTGAGAGATATCATTCTTTGGCTTAAACATTATCGTTGCAACACCGACTGTTCCAAGAAACCGATGTTTATCGCCAAAGCAAACAAGACCAAGAGTCTCACGCTTCGACTCGACATTAAGAACAACATCAACCACATTTTCTGGAAACTGCCACAACACAACTCTCGTTTCCAAGATCTAAGTCAACCACGCTCATCGTTGCTCTGAGTTTATTCCACTTAGAAATTTACCTAAAAAAAAGCGAAAAAGTTAACATCACACTACATTATTCAGATAGGTCATCTACATTTAGTTGGCACATATGAACAAACACCTTATGTGCTACCATATTAATCATAACTTTATCATATTTAGATCTACAAAAACACATAAGACAAAACATATTATTCTAAATACAATAAATATTAATCGATAAAAGTAGTTTTTCAAATAAACTTACTTCCAGACGAAAAGTTGAATCTGAAATTGACCATGTGGAATGATGGTGTATGATGAAATTGATGGTACAAATCGTCGTTAATGTGCGGGAGATGATCTCCATCACCATTTAGGACGCTTGAGATGATAGCTGTTGTCGTTCTGTCACTAGAGATGATCTCCATCATCGTCGTCGATGGTGGTTGTGGTGAGAGAAGAAACACATTAATGAAGAAAGAAGAAAAAGAGAAAATGGAAAAAACGGGTATTAAGTATCTGATGGGTGGGTGAAAGTTTTAAAAGTGTAAGATTTACCCATAAAGATTGATAAATCACATTTTGACCCCTTGTAGTTTTGGTGCGAAAAAAAGAAGAAGTATTTGCATTGTTTTCTAGGTTTTCTACCAAAAGAAGGTTTTCTATTGATCCCATCTCTATATATATATATATAATATATATATATATATAAATATAAATATAAATATAAATATAAATATATATATATATATATATATATATATATATATATATATATATATATATATATATATATATATATATATATATATATATATATATATATATATATATATATATATACGTATATACATATATATATATATATATATATATATACGTATATATACATATATACGTATATATATATATATACGTATATATATATATATATATACGTATATATATATATATATACGTATATATATATGTACGTATATATATATATATATATATATATATATATATATATATATATATATATATATACGTATATATATATACGTATATATATATATCTATATATATATATATATATAGATATATATATATATATATATATATATATATATATATATATATATATATATATATATACGTATATATATATATATATATATATATATATATATATATATATATATATATATATATATATATATACATATATATATATATATATATATATATATATATATATATATATATATATATATATATATATATATATATATATATATATATATAAATATATATATATATATATATATATATATATATATATATATATATATATATATATATATATATATATATATATATATATATATATATATATATATATATATATATATATATATATATATATATATATATATATATATATACGTATAATTACGATTTGATACCACACCTCTAATCCCAATCATATGTGACATGGTACCTATTAGCCAATAATATTTCAGAAATTCCTATAAGATTTCCATTTTCCACTTTTTTATGATTTGGAATCGCACATTTTTGAAAATCGCGTTTTGGAAACGGAGGATTGGAAATCGCGTTTTGAAACGCAGTTTTGATAAGAATTCTCGGAAATTATGTAAAAAAACTCTAATGCAGGATTTGACCTCGTGACCTATGGTTAAGAAGTAACCATGTTTACCCACTAAGCCAAACTACTTTTGATGGTTTTCTCTCCAAAACAGTGTTAATAAATATTAAGAAAAAAAATGCTATTCAATACATCAGGATATATACTCTAAAATTAGAACAAATAAAAACGTATAACAATTGATCCTAATACCAATCACGTATTCAGGAATCAGATTTCAAAAATAATTCACATATTCATCTTTTTTTTCGCAGATTGTCAATCTCACTTATTTGATTCACCATAGGTATGTTTTTTTGATAATAAATATAATATATACTAATCTTCTATCTATTGATTTAGAGTTTTTGATTACTCAGGGTAATCAAATTGATGCACGATGTTAAATATTTATGAATTGTGTGTTTAATTTCACTTACTTATATGTGTCGTTTCACATATTCATCTGTTTTTTTCTCAGATTGTTAATCTTACTTATTTGATTCTATTTTTTTCAGACTGTCAATCTCACTTATTTGATTCACTATAGGTATGTTTTATTATGTTTTTTTCTAATTTAATAAGTGGGTTTTGTTTATATGTTCGATTTAGTTTTTTTTAGTATAAATGTTATGGTTATTTTACTTTAGATGTGTAACATTAGCTGGAACACTTGGTCCCTATTTAATAAGTTTGTGATTTATCTAGAATATATAACTTATAAGTGCTGTCTTCCCAGGTAATCATTTTCCTAGGTTAGACCTTTAACCTATATTGATACATGGTCACCAGTGAATATTGATGTAATTGGTTCTAAAATTGAGAATATGAAAGAATATGTTGAAACCAAAACACATTCTTTAGTGACTAGGTTGTATTACTTTAGAAAAGGTTTACCTTAAATGGTTGCCTGGAATGACACCTTTCTTCTACTAATTACAAAGGAATTTGTTTACTCAAACACCAAACACCCAAACATCATTTTTCCTTATCATTTATGTACTTTAGGATTTTGTTATGGAGCTGCTATGCCGAAGAAATAATCCTTAATAGAAGGTAAATTGAGAAATGTGTCTGTGATTGTTATTCTACTTCTTTTAGCTTTCTAAAGTTGTTCATACTTGGAATCTTGAATTTTCATGTTTTTAAAGTTCTGAACAATCTAAATTGACTATTTATGTGCACATACCATTAATTTATTTTATGTAGTGCAAAGCAAACATGATTGATTCTGCAATACACCATAGCAATGACGGATTATGGACCTGAAGATAAAAGTGGTGTTCTAGCTGACTTATAATTATGGGGTCACAAAATATGAGAAAGGAAATATGCTCAAGTGAATAAAGATATATTATTATTAAAGGAGTTTTTGGTGAAAATATTACCAGAGAACCCGGTCCCGTACCTAATGCGAAAACGCAGAGTGATTTGTTAGAAAAGATCACAAAAAGGTTGAGTTTATGCCATTTAGGAATACAACGACTCATTACGATGACATGTTTGAATATTTTTTTACTCGATGGATAATTTTCAATCTAAAAATCATTTTTTGATCTTATTTTCGCAGGACTTAATGGAACGTATGCACAAGGGGACGGGTCCGGTTTACAATAAGACGATCGGGAAATAAAGGTTAAATTATTGAACCGCATCATGTACTCCCATAAAACATGCCCAAAAATGACTAAAAAATTAAGAAAATCAATGGATATAAAGTGTGAGGTTTAAAATTGCGAAAAGTTGTAAGTGCAACTGTTTTAACAATATTAACCCACTTAATTTGCATTTTCGAAGTGTTATCGACCCTAAATAAATACTAGAAAGCCTACAATTTTTCATTTTAACACTTCTATAGAAGTGTTATCGAAATTTGGTATTGGCATGGTTCTGATTTTTTATAGAGGATGATGCAATATTTTCATATTCGTTAAAAAAAGATGTAATATTTTCAAATCCTTTTCGTGTACTTCTAGAGAAAGCATATATCAACCGGCTAAAGTTGGAGATATCGTTGTTGGATCAGTCTCGGGCTGAGGCTCCCAAAGAGTGGGCCGTTTATAAAAATTGGTCTCCTCATTGGAACGAGTTCATTCCCGATATTCATGACCACAACATGGTGGTAGTTATGGAAGATTTTTAAGAGGTAAAAGGAGAAAAGGTTGATCCATTGGTCAAAGTTGTTGGTTTCAAATTTGTGTTTCATCAGCATTCTGATGTCACAGAAGCTTGGGTAACTCCTGAAGAAGAGATCTTTCCGTTTCTCATCAAGTACCATTTTATATGCTCACAAGTGAAGAAGCGCTTAATGTTCTAAAGGGTTGTTTGGAGCTTGATCATGCGGCATTGCCTTTGGAGTTACTTCAGAGAACAGTATAAGCAAAGGGAAAATTTGTGGAGGATGAAAGTTCCTGAAAACCAAGGTTAAGGAGTTCATAACTTATGTTAGAAAGAGGGGGAACAAGCAAAAGCTTAAAGGGAAACAAATATGTTTTACAAGTTAAGTTTAGAAAGTGATAGTAGATAGGTATGAAGTAATGTTGGAGCTAAATTTTATTTTTGGACTCAATCATGTCTACAACATGTAGACAGTTTATAGAGGAAATTTTTGTAGCAGATCTCTGTATCAAGGTTATCTTAACTTATTACTTGCTGAATGCATGAAAGCAATAGTTTAGTTGAATGATTAACTTTTTTCAATCCAAATCATGACTTTTCTTATGTCATGATCAATTGCATCTCTGATGAACATTTTTTGCTATGATATTGCAAATTATTCACTGTTACTATTACCACTAGCCTAACTTTTTACAAATCAGACCCTATAGGAAGTCATTTTATTTTCTTTTATTGTTAAAATTTGATGTTATACAATGGACGCTATTTTATGATGAAATCAAATCAAAGTCTCACTCATGGATTCAACATAAGTTTAAGAAATCAAGTTTCCTTTTGGTCAAAATAAATAAATGATCACAAAACTGTTTGTAAATTTGTATGAACGTGTGGTAATCATTCTTTCTATCTAGAAAGTTTTTAATATATATATTGCCATTCTAATAGGATTTAAGATAAGTGAGATGATGGATTAAAGATAATGGGACTTACGCAATCATGAAAATAACAAAGCATTGAGTCAAGTTTTGCCATAGTTTGGAATATGGTATCCAAGGTGCGTTTAGTATCTACTTTTTATCTACATTAGAGATAGAATGGTGTGAAAGAACATTCAAACACATTATAGAGGTTTATGTAACTTGCCCCCAAGGAAGTCACATGTTGCGTTTTCATTGTGTTAAGTTAAAGAGTGACGTCACATGTCTTTGGAATGACTTACCGAAACATTTATAAAGGTTTATGTATTCTTTAGATATGATTTATCTAAACACATTATAAAAAATTACTACTAAACACAAAATAAAAAATACCAAGGGAGGGGATAGGGTACAGTTCATATGAAAAGGGGTGACCTTTGGTACTGATCATATGATTTGACCCGAAACACTTTTTGGCTGAATTCTCAAAAATATTGTCCAAGTATTGTATCAAGTACTTTTATATAATTTCACTAATACCCAAGTTCTTAATAGAATAAAATTTTACTTCTTAAAACATTTTCAAAGACTTTTTCCTGACGTGATTCTATCCATCAATAAGTTAATGGGTCGACGTTACCACATGTATCTAAAACCAAAACAAAACCAAACATAAACAAGAGGAAACAAGGTACACCAACAAATGATGCAACTATGTCTTTGTTAAGGTTCACCCTCAGAACGACGATTCACCGGCCTCTAGAGCAGGAGCATGATAAATGTAAATAGATGATTAATTTGTAATCTTTAACTTGATAGTGGTGAGGATGACTTGTCCTCGCAGTATGGGCCACGAATGAAGCACACAGTAGGTTACACTTTTGAAAATATATCAGGTATAGTAGTTTTTTTACAGCTATATCTATAACTTCTTGTTCATAGAACACTAGGATTTACAAAGTATAGTACTATAATGTATTTCTTGGCATATTAGCAAATTAGTGGTTACATGAATCAGAGGTAACAAATGAAGAGAACCATAGTTGATGGTGTCATTTTGTTATTTAGGAGTCAAGAATTTTTTATCCAATAAATTATATAATCTTAGAATAGATTTTGCACATAAACGAAAGGATCCCAATTGAAAGAATTGACTGCAATGCTAACACCATCCCAACCATTGTCACACTACACTACCTGTTGACCCAATCGCCAACCACCAATTCATGTGATTGCAGTCAACTGGCATGTTGTTGCTTGGTTAGCCTCACTAGGAACTGCCCACATGCAGTCCATAGGACTATTTTTAAACAAATTGGTCGATAAATTTGATACTTGGTTGTTTGTGTTAGAATCCACTAGCCATGAATTTCAGCAGACCATGGTACAGTTGCTGGTGGCTGTGGCTCATAGCACCATTGCACTCCGTCACCATGATTAGGGATCACACACCTGCTAAAGGCTACCAGTTGTGTCAGGACTGTTTTCACATAAAGATAACCATATTTATTATGGTCCGGCCTCTTAAACCAGTTATCCTAACCGACCTATGTAACTAACTCTCTTTTTAATCTCATTTACGCGAGCTTAATTGTGATTATGTTATTTAGTTGTTGCATGTAACATGTAACACCCCCAAATTAATATAACTCAATACAGCGGAAGACTCGTTGGTGTTACGGGATAGCACATTACTCACATCATAGACAACGCTTAAAAATCGCGTCGTTTAATAATAAAGCATTTCCATTCATAAATATCAAATTTACATAGGTCCCAAGTCATTGTATTTCATACAGGTTTTACAAAGCATTTGAATGGAAATTGTTATTTAAGTGCGGGCCATGAATTCTTGTTGTCTTCCCGAGAATTACCTTCAAGTACCTGAGACAAAACATGTTAAAAGAAAAGGTCAGCGATAACGCCGAGTGAATTCATAGAGTTTAATGAAATCCATCAATATAACATCGGTATAAAATTATCACCGAAAATCATTTTGTACAAATCTTTGTAATAGGCCATAAAATAGCCAAAGTCATTTTATACAAATCCTTATCAAAATTATAAAATAGGCTTTTGCCTTCAAAATCATTATACGAACCAAATTCGTAAAAAAAGTCATACAATACGTTTTATAACCTTGTATAAAGTCAAATAAAACCGTTATATGAATATGGTTATGTAAAACCAAAACACGAACATAATATCAATAATAAGACCCCGTATTGCTAGTCAGGCAATATATTGTAATTCGGTGCGTATAGCAGTATTTCGTTATTTTTGGATTATTGTAAGCCGCATGACATTGTTACCTTACTATACCAAACAACGGGTAGCTAGCCCGAAACTCAATTTGCCCATCTAAATTAGCGTATCGTCACAATAATCACGCTTGTGTAAATCTTCTCATACATAAATTCGCTTACCAATCAATGTGGCATGACGGGGATCAACCGTCAAGGTGCGAACTGGGGTGATCGTCCCCAAATAGTACTATTATATGCATAAGCGTCTACCAAATCCTGGTAGTTCACAATTCATGCTAATGGGACTTTTAGTGACATAACCTAACTTTAATAATCCATTTCATTTCATCTATCGGGTCATTTAATCATTCATCGGGTCATACAATCATTTGGGTCCAAATCAATAAACAGACAATCGGGACAAATGATGTCCTATTTTATCAAAACTAACATGTTATCTCCCTCGCGGGTTTATAAAATATTTCATAAAAACATTTAAAAGAGTGCGAGGCTATGAACTCACGTTGATGTGGGAAGGCGGGTTATCGGCAATTCGGATGTACGGTACGTGCTTCAATCACGGAAACCTAGACAAATAATACTCGTCTTAGACTTTTTCTCCAATGACTTTATAAAATTAACAATATGTATACATATGATGATTTTATATATGATGATGATCAAGTGGGTTTATACATTTTTTTTACTCATTCATTATAGTGTTTATGTGTTGGTAACATTTTTATACTAGTTTTACTAGTTTTACTTATTTACATGTTTTAGGCCTAGTAAGCCTATTACAAGTTCATTAACTTGTATTAATCCATTTTATACTTGTATTATCAATATTTATACTTTACATGTTGGGCCCAAATGGGTTAAGCCCAATAAGTAATTTTTATAAGTGTTTAACTTATTTTGTTAAATTATTAGTCCAAATATGCTAACTTAGCTCGTTAATGTCCGTATGTCATATAGTTTGGGTTTTATCGGTTTTTACTTGTATTAGGTACTTATATATAAGTATATGACTTATAAAAACTTTACATTAGACGGGTTTGATTGTCTAAGTTTTAATTGGCGAAAAACGTTAATTTTACGGTAATAGCCGAAAAAGTCGTAAAAATCATGTTTATAGTTTTTATAACCTATAAATCTTATTCAACTACCATTTTTATAAAGTGTGAAGAACAATGATAATCTTTGTGAAACAAGGGGTTGATGTTTTCTAGAGAGAGAAACTTAGAGAGAGAAATGAAAGAACTTTGTTATATTGAAAACAAGAAATGAAAACAACCAACACCTCTTTCCATGGTGGAAAGAGGTTTAAATACCCCAAGTCCTTAATGGACTTGGGCTTCCGGCCCATGAAAATGCTCATGGGTCGGGCTATTTAATAAATGAAACTTAACATTACTACGAGCCTATAACTACATTGTTGGAGTGACCGAGACTTTCTATATACGTAAAACGTATTTCTAACAATCTCCCCCAAAGGGAGGTCACCCCAAATTTACAAAGTCCTAATCTAGCATGTTAGATCTAGTTCTTGAGCTCGTAGTCTTCTTTTCTTTCTTTTTCTTCCTTTTGTGAATATGTGTTGAATAATATCAGCCTTTTGCTTGGAACACGTTCTTTTGGCCTTTCACGTGCAATCTTTATTTTCTTGTGATGTTCGCCTCTTTGTGACTTCATGTCCCACACACTTATCCTTTGTTGAATTCTTGAAAGTTTCAGATTCGATACAACGGAAGACTTTCAGGTCATACTTTCTTGAATTTTCATGAGTATTTGATGCAGAAGGAATAAGCATGTAAGGACGTCTTCAACAGGTACACCGCAACACCACCGTCTTCAACAGGTACACAGCAACGCCACCGTCTTCAGCAGGTACACAGCATCGCCACCGTCTTCGAATGCAGCAACATAATAAGACACGAATAAAATGGCTTTGACATTTTATTCTAATTCGGTAGCATTTTACCTCCGGTCGGTGAAGACCGTTGGACGATATTAGATATCGTACCCGTGGCGGATAGTTTCAATTAAGTAACTTCCTGACAGGATTTCGCGGGTAAACCCGTTCTCTTTATTCGACCGTCCAAAGCTGACTGCGAATATAAAGAGTGAATCATTTGGATTAAAAATCCTTATGATTGAAGCCGTCAATTCATGAAACCTGGAACAAGTGAATTTCAATTAAGATATTCACCATCGTTGCTTTCCAGTTGTCACAAACTTGATTCAAACTGAATCTTGCTTGTCACCTACCAAGTGCTGTTTGATGTTAACACTAGAAGGATTTCCACTCGTCACTGTGAACACTAAAGAGTGTCACTCTGAGTGTTCTGGCAAGATCATATGATAATGCGTAGAGGCCTGGAACGAGTTTAAGTTCAATTAAGAATTAAACTATTGTTTCTTTCCAGTTGTCACAAGATTAGCTCTTAAAGAACCGCACGTGTCACCTACCATGAGCTTGTTTGATGTTGGCTCAAGCAGGATTTCCATCTTCACTGTAATACTTGTGTATCACTCGGATGTTCTGGCAATATTACAAGAATACTGCGTAGGACTCATAAAAGATCTCTTACTTTTCACAGTGTGTGAAGAAGCAAGGAATAAATGGAAAGTGTCCTAATGAGACTTTTGATGATCTCGTGGCTCTAGACTCGATAGTGCGTTTTGATTTAGTGATCGATGGCTGGAGAGGAGTGCCACCTATTCAATATCAGTCTATTCGGAGTGAATAAACCAATAGATAACATGTTGATCTCCGTGTGATTAAAACAAATACCTTTTGAGAGATATTTGAGTTAGCTGGGGAGGGTTGTGCATTGCATCACTGGGTCCATGATGGCTTTCTTCAATATCGAGAATTATTAACTAATGATCTCAATAGCATATGTATTGACCCGGTTTCTGCCTAAAGTTGTAAGGAGGGCTTCTTTCTTTACACCCTTTATCTTTACAATTCTTTTTCATTCTTCAACCCCTTCAATGCTTACCAATACGTCATCACTAGCATCTTGTTGTGATTGTTCCAGTACTAGCTTAAGTACTTGGTCGGCATTAAGCTACGTTCACATTCATTCTCCATCTTTCCTAGGATTTCTAATTCTATCTAGGGAGTTGTCCTTGGGAAGATTCCATCGGTTCTGATGAATCATTGGACTAATACCTATACCTACCACCCTTTTCTCACCACATCCATCGTAAGTTAAGTGTGTTTTGGGTTGATATAGTCACCATAAAAAATCCTTGAAAATCACTTAAAGCACTTGTGATATTAAAATCAAAGTTTTTGCCCCTTAAGTGTTTTGATCATCAAAAACGCTCCCCCTTAACTTGTGCATTACACATGTTAAGTTGGTTTATCTTTTAAGCCTTTTTCATTGTTTTAGCCGAATATCATTAAGTCTCCTTAATCCCATTTTCTCCCCTTTCCAAAATGTTAACCATCAATATTTTGGATATTAATGGATTAACCGGTCTTTGGGTAATAAAATGAAATTAGATGTTGGCCAAAGAACATATTAATGCTCCCCCTCAAATTAATGAGGGTAAGTTGTAGTGCTTGAGTATGATTTGTTTGAAAGATTTAGAATCTCGAGAGAAATTCTTGAAAAATAATATCATACTTTTACACTACAACAAGCCACAAAAGCTGATAAAGCAAAAAGATAACATATTCATAATTATAGACATATGGAGTTGACCTGTTATAAGACGAACCAAAATTAATTGGTTCGTTCCGTGAACCGATGGTGAGCTCCATATGGTCGTCCACCGACGAATCGTTCTATACTTCGTAGCAACCGGCGCTTCCTTAGAAGTTCCTCAATCTTCCTGATTGCGTACGATGCTCCCTTTCTGCACTGGGTTGTCTAGGTGTATTTGACTGCCAGAAGAGGTAAGTTGGCATTGAGAACCGACAAATCATCTCGAACATTCTTTAGCGTTCCATCACTGAATTTGTGCAGTTCTGAGAATCGCATATATTGCATGACGCCAGTCTCATTTGGATAAAAGATCCCTGCTTCCGGCGTGGTAGTCCCCATGTAAACCTTCTTGTTCTTATGGAAATTACTGAGTGCAGTCGTATGGGGACGTTCCAGGTTTAGCTTCTTCTGATAGCTTTCTACTCCAAGTTGAAAGTCTTCCACCCGGTTTTGAATGACTATTTTCCTGGCATATTGACGAAAGTTGGAGCTCATGGCTATGACAATCTCTGGTGATAGATGATCAACTTTTTCTTGAGACAATAGCAACAAAAGATCTTCGATGTCTTCAAGTTGAAGGTACTGGAGATCACTTTCGTCAATGCGGTATTCTTTCTCATTGGTACGTTTGAACACGATTACATTTAAGTAATCATAACCGAAGACAGTCTGAGTGGTTTCTCCTTGGATGCTTTTGATTCTGTGAGCTGAGACAATAGAAGCACCTCTCTTAGGACGATGGAAGTGATTATAAGCTATCTTCTTCTTTTGATTCCAGTGAGATATGCCAAGTGAAGCATAGGTATCATAAAACTTGAGCAGCTTCTTTCTCCATATTGACTCAGGCACTTTATCCTCTATCCATGGAACATTCTCCAAGTTAACAGCCTTGAGCATTGTTAGTGACGTGGCATATTTCTTTGCTCCATTTTCAAGGTATTCAAGATCGTGAGAGACAAAATGCTCTATTGGGATAGTGGCAGAACCGGTGATGACTGTTGGTGTAAGAGGTCGCAACACGGGAGTCTGAATTCCTGTAGTTGTCGCTCTCATTGCTTTTGTAAGCTCATTCAGGTGATATTCTGCTTCATTATGGCTGATCTTTAACGTGTCAAAGAAGTCCACATTTGTAGAAACCATGACCAAATCTTGTTGAGCAGGAGTATGCGTATGCGAAATGACTCCCGGTTGTGATTCACTCAAAGTCTGGGGACTTGCATTGATATTGCTATCATTGATTGTCTCCTCATTTGAAAGACTCACCACCGAAGACTCATTCGGATCAGCACCCTCTTGCCCAACTTGATGTGGTTTAATACTAGTATCAGTGGTATTAGTAGATACCTCAGATATTTTATCTGACCCAAAGCTAGAGATAGTTGCCATAAGAGCTGCCTGAGCAGATTGAAGATCATCACAGTCTGAATCGTAAGCATCCAGATCATCTGCTTGGTATGATGCATTCTTTGTAGTGAGAACTTCTTGTTCCGCAATCCCTGGATCAGCAAGAAGTGAAAGCTCCTCTTCATCAAGTTCCTGTCCTTGTGCCTGAGCGTTCGCCAAATAAATCTTCTCTGCAAACCATTGACCATCCCTTCTCCTCTTGGGTTTTGTGCAATCCCTAGACACGTGACCCTCTTCCTTACAGTTGTAGCATGTAATCATTCTCAACTTACCTGTAGAATTAGCCCGTGGAGGAGTGTTGACCATTGGAGCAGGATTGACCATGCATGCATTGGTGGTTGATGTAGTGGGTCTCCCCTGATTAGGTTGTATAGGTTGAACCATTACCCTTCCATTCTCAATGGTAGCTTGTTGTCGAGAATTGGATGAATTCCTCAGCTGATTGTTAGTAGGAGTTGGCCCTCTAAATCCTCGTTTGCTCAATGTCCTTGTGAGATAAGCAGACATAGTGGCTAACACTTCAACTGGGTCAGTTCCTAGTTTGAATTCAGGAATGGGAACTTCATCATTATCACAATACAATGCTTGGTCTTATTGAGCGGCATAAGCACTAAAAGGAATACTCATGTGGTCAGAATAGCTTGATGGAAATGCTGCATTTTCTTGATAAGAAGAGTATGATGACTGAGCATAAGGTGCAATGTTTGCTGGTGAATATGGGTGAGGTTGTGAGGCATATTGTCGATGCTTGTGGTTCTCTCTGAGACGAAGGTGTATTAAACCGATATTGTTGCTAATGTGAGGTGGGTGGTTGAGGTAGAATCGAATATTGGGGGAAGCTTGGAGTCAAGTACGGTGATGGATGATAAGCTTGGTGTCCCATGATATAAGGAGTGTTGTTATATGACAAGCTTGGTTGATTAGCCATAAAGGCTAGAGAATCAGGGTACATACCTCGAGGTGAACGGTGCATGATCACGTATTTCTCATGCTGCTGGAGAAAAGCATAGAGTTGATCCAAATTGCACTTATTCAAATCCCTGGTTAACTTAACATCGGTAATATACTCACCCCATTCAGCTTGAGGTAAAGTATTCAAAAACTTGGTGTTAACCTGGAATGGAGCAATCACGAGATTGTATACATTCAAATCATTCATGAGAGTAGTGAATCTGAAGTATTAGTCGTGAAGCGTTTCCCCTGGGCTGTACGTGAACCTATCAAACAGATCATACAACTGACATTCCCGTTCCTGTTTTGTAAGAGACGTACCTTGTAGCAAAACCTTTAGACGTTCCCATAAATCCTTTGCAACCATATATTGACTTACCATTCGATAGATGTCACGTGGAAGAGCTTGGAGAATGGTTTGAAGAGCCTTTTCGTCTGCATCGGCAATAAGTTGTTGAGCTGGTGTAAGTTCTTCAAACTCCCGTGGTCGAGTCACATTGTTAACAACGACGGTACCATAATCAAGTGGACCATTTAGAATTGACTTGACCATAAGCCTCCTATATGTCAGTTTTCCCTTAATGTATGACATCATACGGCCTTGCCATGCTTCAAAGACTTCTTTAATGAGCATTGGAGGGCGATTATCCGTTCCCGTAATGACGGAAATATCCGTAAGTGATGTCATTTGAGGCATTAATGAACTCGGATTCATTTTGATCACTTTAAAAAGATTATCAAAGATGATCGAACAATGAAATAAGGTTATGAGTTTTTTTTGTGTTGTTAACTAAAAGATGTTGTTATCTTGTTGTTGTGTTTGCTTTTGAAATTTACCAAATTACCAAATTAATTGCCAAATAGAAGAAATCCACTAAGTATCTAAAAAATAGGTTCTATCGAAATGTTCTTTCTGTCGGAATACCCAGATCGGAATATCTTACTATCGGAATGCTTAGATCGTAATGCAAAGCTGTCGAAATGATTTCAGATCACAAAGTTCTTGTCGGAATGATTCAGATCGGAATGCTCAGATCGCAATGTAACCTTGTCGGAATGATGATGGTATCTGAATGCCTAGATCGCAATGCAAAGCTGTCGAAATGTTCAGATCGCAAAGTCCTATCGGAAAGATTCAGATCGGAATATAGCTGACAAAATTTAGGCAGAGTAACGACTTAAAAACTTCCTTATAACCGTCGGAATCCCAGATCGCAAAGAACGATAGGAATGTCCAGATCGGAATAAGTATTGAAATCCTCAGTATCGCAATGTGGAACCAATCACTTTCCGATGGTGATGGTCATTGCGATGGAAGCCCCTTTTCACTTGGACTTTTCAATGGAGATGTTTTCTTGAATTTCGGAAAGAAGAACACAATACCTTTTTTCACTTTTGATCCAAGAAAGATTGTGTTTTAACCAAAACCAAGATACCAAAAACACTATGACACGAATCACTACGTTACACTACTTGAAACTACGATCAAACACACAAAAATTTTGAAGATTCTGCAAGAACTACACAACACCCTACGAAATGTTTATAAAACAATACGCAACACCAAAAACAAACCTATATTTCATCCCATGCTCTTGATACCAATTGAAGAACAATGATAATCTTTGTGAAACAAGGGGGTTGACGTTTTCTAGAGAGAGAAACTTAGAGAGAGAAATGAAAGAACTTTGTTATATTGAAAACAAGAAATGAAAACAACCAACACCTCTTTCCATGGTGGAAAGAGGTTTAAATACCCCAAGTCCTTAATGGACTTGGGCTTCCGGCCCATGAACATGCTCATGGGTCGGGCTATTTAATAAATGAAACTTAACATTACTATGAGCCTATAACTACATTGTTGGAGTGACCGAGACTTTCTATATACGTAAAACGTATTTCTAACAAAGTGTCCATTTATTTAACCTTATAAATATTTATATAAATGAAATTTATAAGTTAGTGGGTTTTAATTTCACATTTTATACTATATTATTTGAGTGCTTATATAATACTATTAAACATTAATTCTTCAAAATCTGATTTTTAGTTTCATCTTCACTATTTTTATCATATCTTGAGTTCTATAAGGAGATAGAAGCTCATTTTTGGATGGCATAAACTTCATATTATGTGATACAATTAAGTTAGTTATAGCTACTGCTCATTCCATGTCTAACTATCCTTAACAGTCCTTACAAAACAGACTATTCTGATTAGCACACTCATCTTGTTTTGATCATATCTCACTCATTTTGATGATTCCATTGCATGGCCAACTCTCATATGTGTACAAGACTCATAGCTTACTGTATATTATTTTATCCAAGCCATTTTATCAGTTTATCATAAGATTATTTACTGTTTTATACAGCCTCCTAATTTAACCATAATTTTAACATCCTTTTATGTAGCTTTTAATCTTTTTAATCAATTCTATCAACACCAAATCCCCACATAATACTTTTAATCATCATTCATCATCATATACATATAAATAAGTAAAAGAAAATACAAGATTACATAATCAAAATAACAAAAGGATAGGAAGAACAATCTCTATACCACTATTAGTGATGAAAAGATGAGGTTTTTGATGAACAAGACTTGGTTCTTGTTATCAAATCTTCAACTTGGCAAATGAACTTCTTGAGATCTTCATATGCATGAATACCTTCTTGAAAATCAGCCCATAAACTCTATTGAAACTCCTTTTCACATGTTATAACCACCTCCAATCTTCATCTTTTCAATGGGTTTTCATCATATGTAAATTATACATATGATTTATGGTTGATTTTTTTGATCAATGGTGGTGTTGTGGATGAATGTGGACGTTCATAGAGAGAGAGGAGAGGAGAGATTGATAAAGTTTAGCTAGTTTGCATGTATGAGAAAGTGGTTAGGAGTTTAGTGGTTTTGGTTAGATAGTTTTGTAGAAAGAGGAGGACAAGTGTCCTTGTGGTTTATGTAAACTTGCCACCCATAGTGGGGGTGAGGCAAGTGTAAACTTGTCTCATCTCCACTAATTTACGGGTACTCCTCGATTCTAGTTTCCTCGATTTACGTGCCCTCGGGTAGTTTTGCGAAAAACGTTTTTATAAATTATGAATCAACGGCACAAAACGAATCTAATAAAAATTGTCTCATCAAAAACGGAGTTAAAAAACGTAAATACGTAAACCTAAGGTTTCCGGTTTAATCGTAAAAGACGCTAAATTATTCACGTAAGCTCTAATTTCTTCTCGTAAATTTCTGAGTTTATGAACCAACACAAATTCAAAAATCCAAAATAATATTCAAGGATAAATTTATTTTTTGAAATGTCGGACTGTCACCAAAAACGGTGTATGTAAACGTAAGCAAGTAACGTAGAGTCCTCCGGTTTAGACGTAGTCGATGTTACTTCAAGACGTAAATCCAAATTTCTTCCTAAAAATAAGTGAGTTCATATTATAACATTAAAATAATGTTTTCGAATAAATATTGAGAATAAAATATAAACCATAAATTGACTGATTGTCACAACATTTACCCTTAAACAGGACCTTTGTCCTCAAAGATCATCTTATCTTACTACTCACTTCTTATAGAGTTAAAGCCAGGTGGATATTTCCTCCACATTCGGTCTTCTCTCACAAGTGTAATTCATTACAATACGCGAGTTTCATCAATCATAACTACGGGAATAAGATCAGGCTTATTGTTGACTTACTTTCTCTATCCATGATGTTCACGGGTTTTTGATGAATGCAACTTTTCGCCGATCTAAACTTTTTCAAGAAGTAATCAGATTTTCACTTAATAGACACTTTATCAAGTTCGATATACGAAACATAATTCACGCAGCTCTTGAAGTCCTAGGGTAGATCCAGCTTATATGCCTTTCAAACCAATCTTTTACATCATCTCAATGGTCCCATACAACGGGGACTTATATCTCATGATTTTTCAGATCATCAATTCATTTTTCCATGGTTAAAATTTTTGGCATAACTTCGCTACCCATCTGGCACTTCAAGATCTACATTCCATATTCACATAACCTCCTGCCCACTACCGACAGTCAATAATCAGATCCTAATTTCAACAATCATTTCAGGTCTCGCGGGTCGAGTATTTTGTAAGGTTAGGTTCGCCATCATAGGAAACCTTAAACCTAAAAGACATGTCCAACTCACAATGGGTGTATGTCCGGTGTCTTCATCCCAACTCCTGCTTACAGATGCTCTAATATATATCCTCACAAGATTCGATCTCGATCCTAATACGATAGTTTTCAATGATAATCTCTCCAAATGAAAACGATTATACGGTTTATTATCAAAGGTCAATCATTCAAACATAGAACAGCACTTATAGTATTTTGTATCGTTACTTTACCTCGTCCCTTCGATTGGGGTGGTAAATAGTACTCTCATCAAGATTCGTTCCCAATGACTTATGAGGAAATCTCTAGCAATTCTACGCGAAGCGAGGTTCTTGATAGAGATGATCGATACAGGGACACCATGCTTACACAACTCCTTTAAATACAAAGGAGTCAATTTATTCATCGAGAATCTATCATTAATGGGAATGATATTAGCAGATTTGGTCAGTCTATTGACGATGACCCAAATCGAATCAAATTCAGATGATGACCTTTGTAATAGTTAGACGTTTACTAATGTATGAGGCAATGTCTGCCTTCATAATTTGCCATTAGTACAACTTCTTCAGAAAAAGATACATTTAGTCAGTAATGACATGAATGGAATACTTAATCTTATGAGATTCCAAAAAGACTAAACCTCAAAATCTCCATATTTAGGCAACCACAAGCGGCCTTTTATACATTTTACGCCATCGGCTTCTCAATTCTAATGGTTCACATTAGCCGCGAACCCCTTTTTATTATCTATATTATCCTTTCTATATGATGTGTCAGTATCTATATTCACCTTTCCTGGTGAAATAATTATCATAACCAAAATTCACTCAGAATTTCTTTCATCATATTTTCTAAGTTTTTGTTTCGTCTCCACTATTATTTTTATCAGTGTTACTTAATCCGACGTCTAAAGCGTTGATAATTATTACAGGTAATTAAATAATAAATATTCAATTTTTATGAAACGTAAACGTAAAAATATTAAATTTCTTAGTGACTGATAGGTGTGTAAACACCCATCCTTTTTACCACTTAATTACAATAATAACCGGACCAAAACGTGTATTTTATGTCATTTATGTCGGAATTATGCGTGGTTTGTGTTTTTGTTGTGATTTAGGACGAAATTGTGAAAAGTGGAGAAAACACGGGCATTCACGGGCTTTTATCGAAGAAAAAGACGAAAGATGAAGTCGAGAAGTCAAGAGTGCAAAAAGAACGGAAGTCCAAGACCAATTCTGAAGATTTATCGAAGAAAAAGTCGAAAGACGGAAGTTTACTTAAAGCCGAAGAACTCAAGTCTATTTTATTGAAAAATTAAAAGACAAGTTCAAAGAAATCCCGAGCCAAAAGTCATTAAAGTCCAAGATTAAAGAAGATTAAAAGGCTTAAGGACTAATGGTGCAATTAACAAGAGATTAAGAAGAGAAGGACTAAGCATGCAATTAAGGAGAAAGGAAGGAGGGGAGGAAGCTTCCTAAGCACCCCTTAATCCTCCCCTATAAATGGTCATTAGGATTAATCTTTTCATTTTTATTGGCTAATAGTGATAATTAGTTCTTCCACTTTTAATTACCTTGTCATTTAATTACTTGTCAAACTTAAATACTTGTCTTGCACCTTAATTACCATTTAATTTCAAGTAAGTTTTTCTTTTAATTCTTGTTATTATTTATCTTTATTGTTCATCTCTCATTCTACCTTTCTTAATCTTTGATTTTTATTGTTTATGTTCATGTTCATGTTCTTATGTTCTTATTTTGATCAAAGTGGGTTTTGATTATCTTAATCTTTATAGTTAGTTTTGTTGTTTTGGATTGATTGTTTATGATTAATAGATGTTTATTCATTAGTTTGATTTAATCTTGTGGTTGATTTTGCTTAGTTTTAATTAGAGCCGTGTTTATTTCTTGTTCCTTGTTCTTCGCATCCTTGCTGTTACTGTTTCTTTCCCAGGAAAAATCATTTCGAGTGAAGGATTGTGTTGATTGTTCCGTATCAAGGTCTTGACCAAAGTACTCTATTCGGAATATTCAATATTCCGAATAGGGAAGATATTCCGAATAGGCCAACTATTCTGAATAGGGAAGATATTCCGAATAGGCCAACTATTCCGGATAGAGCAGGATATTCCGAATAGCAAGATTATTCCGTATAGGCCAAGTATTCCGAATAGCAAGATTATTCCGGGTAAGGAACTTATTCCGGATAGGCAGTATATTCCGGATAGGGAACTTATTCAGGATAGGGAGAACATTCCGAATAGACCAATATTCCGAATAGAGGATTATTCCGGATAGGTGACATATTCCGAGTAAGCCAAATATTCCGAATAAGGGTATTTATTCCGGATAGGTAATTTTCAGTTTCTTTAATTTCAGTTTTTAATTTTCTGCTTTTTAATTTTGAGCTTTATTTTTCCCGCCTTTTTTCTTAGACGCACTTTAAGTTTAATTGCCTTAGATTTGTATCAAATGGCGCCGCTGCCAGCTCTTTTCGTAAAGATTAACGGTTTTCTGTGAAAGACGCGTTGCTTTTTGGGATCCGTTCACTTGTGAGGGTTATTTTTCTTGCAAAAAATTTCAAAAAACCATAAAAATTAAAAATTGATAAAAATCCATAAAAATTAAAAATTTCAAAAATCCAAAAAGATTTTATCTTTATTGTGTATATATATTCTCTTTGTGTTTGGTATTGTTTTCTTTTGTCTTTGTAGGTGTATGCGTACTAGATCTTCTTCAAGAGCCCGAGACTCAAGAAGATTTAAGTATGTCAGGTGTTAACAACAACAATAATCCACCGCACCTTGACAATAACAACAACAATGTTCTTCCACAGCCCGATCTTCGGACAATGGAGGAGCTTTGTCAACCTACCATGTTTGGACGAGGAGGACCGATTGCGCCGATGCAAATCAACGCTCCAGATTTTTCGTTGAAGCACCATATGATTCAGCAAGTGCAAACTAACCCATTCCGTGGATTGCCTGATGATGATGCCAACAAACACCTCGACAAGTTCATTACAATCACTCAAAGCATGAAGTGCACCGGCGCCACAATGGATGTTCTACGCCTTCAACTATTTCCACATACTTTATCACATCATGCCGAGAAATGGTTTGATCGTCTCCCGAAGAATTCTATTCATACTTGGGATGATATGAATCAACGCTTTTTGTCGCGCTACTTTCCACCATCCATGGTTACGAGCCTTCGCAATCAAATCAGCGGTTTCAAGCAAGATCCCGATGAATCTCTTTTTGATGCTTTGGAAAGATATAATGTCTTGATTGATCGTTGTCCAAACCACAACATGCTTCCAGTCACATTGATTGATACTTTCTACAACGGTTTGACTTTTCGTGATCGTGATACGATTAATGCAGCCGCCGGTGGCACATTTATGAAAAGGAGACCCGAGGAGTGTAGAGAGCTTATTGAGAACATGACTACTCATCACAAAAACTGGGATTCCTCCGCTTCTTCAAGGAACAACCCGAGAGTCAATTTTTCTTCTACTTCAGCAAACCCTGATATGACCGAACTCACCCGCATGATGACTGAAATGAGCAAAAGTATCACGCTTCTCGCTTCAAACCAACAACAACAACAAGTTAAAGCGGTTGCCAATCCTTGTGAAACATGCGGCGGTCCTCACTCATACACCGATTGTCCTTCTACACAAGGAAATCCGGAAAATGTGTATGCAGCTTATGGTAATTATTCACCAAAAAATTACTAAGCTCGACCTCAAGGGGATAGAAATTTGCTGAGTTACCGGTCCAACAACTACCTTTCACCCGGTTTTTCTCCTCAAAACCAAAACCCCCCCAACAACTACAATAGAAGCCATCAAATCACACCAAGATCTTCTAATCCTTATCACCCACCCGCTCAACAAGCCCCACCCATTAACCCCGATGTTGAAGCCATCATGAGAACCCAAGGTGAGCAAATCAAGAATCTGCAGAGCCAAATCATCAATCTAAAAGGAGATATCACCAAGCAAGGAAATGAGATAAGATCCGAGCTTCGAGATAATATTCAATCCTCCTTCAGCAATTAAACAAATGATTTGAAGAATATGCTTGCTAGTTTCTTGCCCGCCGCTCAACCCTCTTCTTCGAGTTCTCTACCTTCAGACACCGTCACCAATCCGCGAGAAAATGTGAGTGCTATTACTACCCGTAGTGGAATTACCATTGTCGATCCACCTATCCCGCCCCCATCATCTACACCTCCTCCACCACCATTTATCCCTACTCCTCCTACACCTAGTATTAGTGCACCATTACCGTCTCCGCCTCGTCATGACGATGTACCTAGGAAGGAACCTTCAACATCTCAACCTTTACCACCTTCACCTTCACCACCCAAACCCAATATCCCTTATCCTTCACGTTTAGGCAAGACCAAAATGCTAACCAAGGATGACTCTCAAGTGTCGAGCTATGTGAAGATGATCTCTCAAATGAACTTCAACATTAGCTTTCTCGAAGCACTTGTCCACATGCCGAAATTTGTCAAAGCATTCAAGGAATTGCTTAACAAGAAGGAGAAGTTGATTGAGCTCGCCAACACACGCTTAAATGAAAACTGCTCTGCAGTTATTCTTAAAGAACTTCCAGAAAAGCTTGGAGATCCCGGTCGTTTTGTGTTGCCTTGCATCTTTAACAAAACTGAAGAATTTACTGCCCTTGCTGATCTCGGGGCTAGTATTAATCTTATGCCTCTGAGTGTTTGGAAAACACTATCATTGCCCGACATCACTCCAACAAAGATGACTCTCGAACTTGCAAATCGCACTCTCGCTTACCCCGTTGGTATAGCCGAAGATGTGTTCATTAAAGTTGGCACATTTACTTTCCCGGTCGACTTTGTCGTTGTTGATTATGAAATGGACCCTCGTATTCCTTTAATACTTGGTCGGCCATTCTTAAGAACTGGACGAGCTCTTGTTGATGTTGCCAAAGGTGAGTTAATCTTACGAGTCGGGAATGATTCACAAGTTTTTGAAATGGGAAAGCTTACAGGCAAATCCTTTGGAAGAGAATAAGTGAATATGATTAATGTGCTTGATGACTTTGTTGTCTACAACAATCTGCTATTCGACTCTTGCATTGATAATCCACTGTTTCATGATGATGTGGATGATTCTCTCTCCAATTTGAAACCTTCTCCCATTTATGATTCTCCACCGATCTTTGATGCTTATGATGATGATTCTAACTCAGATTCGGATGATTATGATGACCTTACTTCCGAGTATCCCGACCTGCCCACATATGATGATTTCGATGAGGCCGATACTCTTTCGAGTGATTCTTCACATGATGAAGATCCTCCGCCATCACTCGATCCTACTTTGGACGATTACTCTTTTGAGGAAGACTTCTCTACGTTTCTCAACACTTACTTCCCTCATGAGAGTGATGCTCCTCCTTTAGATTTTGAAGATTATCGTCTTGATCCTACTTTGGATTTGAAGAACATTCTTTCAAAGGAGAAGAAACCGGTCGACACCAATATCCGCAGCACATATGATTTAACACCTCTTTGTCCCCCCTCTGAGGACGAGGTTGTGCATCTTCTTCGCGGATCTTCTTCACACTCTGCTGAGCCGGAGTGCTATTTTCCCTTAAAGGAAAAGGTGTTCGACCCCGGTATCGATATTCTGCAGCCATCTCAGTATCCACCTGATGAAATAAAAGGAAAAATCTTTGGAACTATTGAAGACATGCTTGCACCTCACCATACTTGCTCCCACCGTGCTCCATCGCTGCTTAAGGGAACCTTGCCTCTTCTTCTTTGGCTTGCCTTGTTCGCCTTAAGCTTGTGCTATTTAATGGACGAAAACTATGTCTTTGATCCTGGTGGATATGTTTCATGCTTCTTCCTATGATGATCAAGGTCGAGTCAGGCTCACGACTCGGTAATCAAAAATCAAGCGCTTCTTGGGAGGCAACCCATGCATCTATCTTTTAGCTTTCTTTATCCTAAGTGTAGGGGAGACCAGTTGGTTTTCTATTTCCTCTCCTCTCTTAATCAGGGATTCGCGAGCTTCAATGATCCACTCTTGATGATTCTTGACGACACGTGATTCCGTGTTCACTTCTTCCCGGTTCTATCCTAAACTCTTTTCGATTCACTATTTTATCTTTTCTCAATATTAAAATAGGAATCTCTTTGGTTGTCTCTTCCTTAGCGAGATTTAAACAACGTGCATAATGTCCTAAGTGGAGGGGAGTTTACTCCCACATGCTTAAACATTGAGGACAATGTTTATCTTAAGTGTAGGGGGACTTCTATCGAAGTTAAGTGGCCTTTTCCTTGTATTTGTCCTCATTTTAACCGGAAAATCAATTTTTCGACATTTTTAAAATTTTTGATTTATTTTGGCCCATTAGTTTTTCCTTTTGTATAGTTATTTTCTTTCCTTGCTAGAATAAATTTTAATAAAGTGGTTTTAAATTTCAAACGTTGTGAATCTTTTGACTAAAACCGAGTTTTACTTGTCTAAGTTTACTCTAGCTAGTATCCTTAACGTGTTTAAGTCAAGTTTTGCTAGGCTTTTATATAGGGAGCTATAAAACGAGAAAGTCTTAACTCTCACGGGTTAAGAACAAGAACTTTTCGCAAGTTCCTATAATTGATCCTAGAGAGTCATTTATCAAGGGAACTTTAAAACGCGATTTCTAAACTTGAAAAAGTCTAAGAGTTTGCAAGATCCTACAGGCGACTCGAAAACCCAAAACTTTGATTTAATAGGCTAAGCATCCAAGAGTCTCATTACTTGAGATTTTAAACTGTGGAGAACGAGAGATGATAGAGTCAATTATAAGTTTGGTATTCTTTCGTGAATTTATGTGAGTTAATTATAAGCATATTCTCCCATCGCTTGCTAATAAATTTATCTGCAATAAATAAGGTTGTACGATTTGAAAAGTTACTTAGTTTCTAGCCCAAGATCGTTTAAAAGTTGCTCGGTATGGATTAGAGTTCATAGCCAAGGCATAACTTATTGAAGCGGTATGCGAAGATTGGCGAGTCCAAAAAGGTCCTAACAAGACATGAGGGCTATATTTTGTTGCTAAAGATCAAAAGTGATGTGAAGAATCATTTATCAAAGATCAATATGAAGGATCGAGACACACGACGAAAAGCAAATACTCCCCAAAAGTCATGGAGAAGTCTATCCGAAAAGGCCCTAACAAGGTATGAGGATAAATAGATCCAAGTCCTAAAAGGAGGCGGATCGTTGTATATCAAAATCCTAAATAAAGCTTGGAGAAAAATGAAGAAGTCGTGGTCCATTTATGAAGAATCTCTCAAAACTTCAAGTGAAGAAATTCCTATTATGAAGAGAAGTCCATTATTTCATGAACGTCTCTCAAGGTTTGAAGTATGTAGTCGCTGCCAAATATCGGTCCGAGAAAGGTCTCAAATCGCGAAGCGATTTATGCCAAGATATGAACTTTATGAGGTCCCGAGAAGCAGTTTTAAAAGATTTTGTCCTTTAGCTAACTATTGATTAAATCGTTCACTTTATTTTCGGCCTAAATAACTATCGAAATAAGTCAAACAATGCATCCTTGTGATCATTCAAGACAATAATAAAATATAAGAGATACACCTAGGAATAAGGGAGTCTAAGTGAATAATTGGCCCACATGAGTTCGTGATAGTTTGCTAACTTATAATAACAATGATCTCGTTTTTAAGCTTGGTTTGGAGAAAGTGAAAACTTGAGAATGATGATTATTCATGACATTTCCAAAACTCGAGGTATGCTTTTGATTTCTTTACTTTGAATGTTTATAATTTTCTATCTCTTTAATAAAGGCCAACGTGGATTGATTTTGATGAAAAGTGTAAACGTGCTTTGTAACTAATGCATTGCATGAGGACATTGCAATGGTCAAGTGTAGGGGATTTGATAGGTGTGTAAACACCCATCCTTTTTACCACTTAATTACAATAATAACCGGACCAAAACGTGTATTTTATGTCATTTATGTCGAAATTATGCGTGGTTTGTGTTTTTGTTGTGATTTAGGACAAAATTGTGAAAAGTGGAGAAAACACGGGCATTCACGGGCTTTTATCGAAGAAAAAGACGAAAGATGAAGTCGAGAAGTCAAGAGTGCAAAAAGAACGGAAGTCCAAGACCAATTCTGAAGATTTATCGAAGAAAAAGTCAAAAGACGGAAGTTTACTTAGAGCCGAAGAACTCAAGTCAACTTTTTATTGAAGAATTAAAAGACGAGTTCAAAGAAATCCCGAGCCAAAAGTCATTAAAGTCCAAGATTAAAGAAGATTAAAAGGCTTAAGGACTAATGGTGCAATTAACAAGAGATTAAGAATAGAAGGACTAAGCATGCAATTAAGGAGAAAGGAGGGAGGGGAGGAAGCTTCCTAAGCACCCCTTAATCCTCCCCTATAAATAGTCATTAGGATTAATCTTTTCATTTTTGTTGGCTAATAGTGACAATTAGTTCTTCCACTTTTAATTACCTTGTCATTTAATTACTTGTCAAATTTAAATACTTGTCTTGCACCTTAATTACCATTTAATTTCAAGTAAGTTTTTCTTTTAATTCTTGTTATTATTTATCTTTATTGTTCATCTCGCATTCTACCTTTCTTAATCTTTGATTTTTATTGTTTATGTTCATGTTCATGTTCTTATGTTCTTATTTTGATCAAAGTGGGTTTTGATTATCTTGATCTTTATATTTAGTTTTGTTGTTTTGGATTGATTTTTTATGATTAATAGATGTTTATTCATTAGTTTGATTTAATCTTGTGGTTGATTTTGCTTAGTTTTAATTAGAGCCGTGTTTATTTCTTGTTCCTTGTTCTTCGCATCCTTGCTGTTACTGTTTCTTTCCCAGGAAAAATCATTCCGAGTGAAGGATTGTGTTGATTGTTCCATATCAAGGTCTTGACCAAAGTAATCTATTCGGAATATTCAATATTCCGAATAGGGAAGATATTCCGAATAGGCCAACTATTCCGAATAGGCCAACTATTCCGAATAGGCCAACTATTCCGGATAGAGCAGGATATTCCGAATAGCAAGATTATTCCGAATAGGCCAAGTATTCCGAATAGCAAGATTATTCCGGGTAAGGAACTTATTCCGGATAGGCAGTATATTTCGGATAGGGAACTTATTCAGGATAGGGAGAACATTCCGAATAGACCAATATTCTGAATAGAGGATTATTCCGGATAGGTGACATATTCCGAGTAAGCCAAATATTCCGAATAAGGGTATTTATTCCGGATAGGTAATTTTCAGTTTCTTTAATTTCAGTTTTTAATTTTCTACTTTTTAATTTCGAGCTTTATTTTTCCCGCCTTTTTTCTTAGACGCACTTTAAGTTTAATTGCCTTAGATTTATTTTAGCCTTGCCTTAGTTTAAGATTTAGTTTTAGTTGCGTTTTAAGTTTGCCTTAGTTAGTTTTAATTTTGCGTTATTTACATTTAGTGCCCTTTAATTTTAGTCACGCTTTTAAATACTTGCACCATTTACTTTAAAATTAGACTTAGATTTACTTTACTGCACTTTTACTTTAAAGTTTTGCACTTTTATTTTAAAAATACCCAAAATATTTGTTTCACCAAAAACAATAGAGTCACACATAGAACCTAGATCAATTCGTTAAGATACCGAGAACAACAATTGAACCTAGCAAAAAACCTAGTTATCATCGACCACTTATAATAAAATGTTCAAAACAAATTTGAATTTAATTAACATGATTTTTGGTTGATTTATTGAAAATAATTAATAAAATTTGTAAATATTCGAAAAATCTTTGGTTGTACTTTGGTCAAAATTTTCTTAGTTGAAAAGCAAAAATTATTGTTTCAAATTTCAAGTTATGGTTAAATGGTTTCCTCAATCCCTCTTAGGTTGGCTTGAGGTATACACAAACATTTACCCCTAAACAGGAGTTTAGTTAAATGATTTGGGTATAAGAGAATGATCCCTTAAAAATCCTTTGATAAATATTTGTCAAAACATATTTGCACTTTCTTTTTGGTAAAACCCAAAGTCTTAAAAGGGCTCTTAATTTTTGAAGAGTCAATATAGATTCCATTATCTTTTAATCATAAGGTCAAATAATTTAAAGGATTAAGCCTTAAATCACATGTTAATTATTCAAGGTACAGGTTTTTATTGTTCGGCCAATTCAGGGCAATCTATCAATAATTATTAACTCATTCTTATTCTTATAAACAAACAAATGGTCCTTAATGATCATGAGCATGAATTTATCAAATTACAGCCTACACACGAGATTCACCAAATTTATGGATGCTACCTGTGTATTAGTCAATCCAAACGACATAACATGAAACTCATAATGTTCATTACAAGTTCTGGATGTAGTGGCGGGAATAGATAGTCTTTTTCGCGGACGCGAAATTGATGATAACCATGCCGTGGATCAAATCTTTAGAACATACGCTAGAACCTTCCAAATGATCGAACAATCTATCATATTGGGTAGTGGATATAGATTTTGATCGTCAATTTACTTAGTTCACGATAATTAATAAATATGAGGAATGGTAATACCATAGCTCTTCATAATGACGAGCTTGGTAGAATAAAATCTTTCTCCGACAACTCTCTCAGTTGTACGGTAATTTCTTTAATTCAGATGGTGCTGACGTAGGGTGCACATGCCACAAGTGCAGCACCGGGAATATAATCAATACCAAATTCAACTTGCCTTAATGGCGAAAGTCTAGGTAATTCACCAGCAAATACCTCCTAAAGTTTGAAATAACATGAACATGTTTTTATACACTTACTTTAAGTTCTTTTTTTAGATTACAAGATCTATGACTAATTCACAACAATTCACGTTATAATTTCAAGTCTAAATGCAGGATATGGTCATCCATCAAGAATTATTTAGATCACTTTTGATAATCAACATCTTATTATTTAGGGGAATTCGAGTTCCCTTGATTAAGACAATGTCGTCCTGTCATAATCAATCAATCCATTCTACTGGCACTATCAACTTTCCAGTTTCATTACCGTTGATAAGATGTGAACTTCTCAAAAGACTAATAATAATTCATAATCCTTCACAAATTCAAGGATATATGGAGGCATAACTAACCTTAAAAGAGTAAGGTCAACTCATAATCTACGCGAGAGAATTTCAAATCAGAGACAGACGAAATTTTTTTAATGAATATGAATATATCCATGTTTTTCATAATTTGAGTACGCATTCGAAAGCTCCTCGGATCGTTACCCAGGTCATTCAAATGGAATCAAATCAAAAGAAATGATAGGAACATCGATACATCCAGTCGGGTATCAACTCTCGGTAATCAGATACTTTTCCAATGAATCACACCACTAGAGAATTGGACAAGGAAGAATTGTCAATTGTCAAATAAGACAATTTCCACAGATGAGTAAATTCGAGTCAGAAGAATAAATGGTACGGGCACATATGTAGGTGTCTTTAACAATATGTCCCTATTTTTGCACTTCTTGCACATCTCACAAAATTTCAATCCTTCACAATCTTCAAAGAAAATTTACTGTTTATTAATAATTTCATGGTGACTACTAATCAGCCTTGCATGGTCCATTCCAAATTGTATGTAGGCGCGCAACTATATAAAATTTTAAGATTAACGATGCAATACTCAGTTCGTCAAAATTTTATCATCATGTTTATAATAAAAACATTTTCATGCTTAATTCTTAAATAAGAATAAAAAATAAATTTACAAAGATTTTTCTTTGTTATGAAAACAATTAATTTTTTCGAGGCGTTTCATAAACAACTTTATTTCGATAACGATTATTTATAAATCTCACTTTAAATAATCCATATGGTGATGAAAATTCAATTTTTCTCAAGGAATACTGTTTTATCTTATCAAAACAATGAGTGATCTGTAAAAGAGTGATGAAGAGTTGTTCACCAAGAACTAACTACAATATGCTAGGAAATGAGCTTTAGCCAAATAATCATAAGGTTCATGACCTCGATGGCGCTCAAAAAAGGATAATTCACAACGTAACCTAATTCGAGATGAGTACTTGTTCAATTGTTGCATCACTAATGCGAGCATTAGAGACAAGCAAGAAAAGATATATAACATCGATACATGTAGAATTTAGCAATCAAAGGTAGTCTTTTCATTAATCACAAACAAGTCAAAATTGTACCGTAACACATTATGTGTCACTATGTCATACAATTCCAAGAACTCATCCTACCAACTGATATCTCAGTTAAGTTAGGGATTTTAAAATATACCACAATGAATACTAATCTACAATAGTCATTAGGTGTTCCACATGTCCCGAAAGATCCATCGGTCCCAATTCAGAAGAAGATTTCTTCAATTTACTTATTGGACACTGGGCATCCTCATCATTGGACAATGGCCTAGGATCAACACTTAACACGAATTAACAATCAATTAAAACCTTATAATTCAATCACAGGACTTAACGACTTCCTCTTAACAATTTCATATTCCATACGAGTTAAATTTTACTTCATTCAAGTTTCAATCAACTTATACTCAATTCGATATCCTACCTCATTTTCCAATACTTTCAACCTTATTCTTAGACCTTAATAGGGCAATAAAGGCCCGATATAAGCAACACTTAATTTCTAATCCTATAGCTCCTTCATCAATAGTTATCAAATGAGTCACTAGCATGAGATGACTCACACATTCAATATTTCTCGGAAAGGTACGAGTGGCATGAGGCTTTTGGGTAATGGTTCCATTGACAGCCTCAAGTGCAACATTCACCCTTTCGATTTCAAATTTAAGAATTGGGTGACAACTAATCAAATGACAGCTTTCCAGGTGGTAATGTTTTGTCAAACTCCACTCTATAAGGAAAGATCGTCATGACATCGATATCAGATTTAATCTCGCCAATTCTTCTTCAATATCACAATCAACTAATATCTATATTCCTACGAATATCAACCATTTTGTTGGGATCATAAATATCCACAACTTGGTTTAGATCTGGAATAGCTAGAATTCCTATGGAAATAGCTTCGATTAATTACTAGGGAAGTTAGGGTTTCTTGTGACAATCTACGTCGTATAAATACCTCGTATAAATATAGAATAATCATCAAACAATCATGTAATCAAATTACATTATAGGTATTTATATAATCCAAGTTATTTATATATTAAAATAACAATTCTTAGTCTAGCCTTGTCGGTAACTTGGGAATTCTTCGGCACCGTTATAGTCAAAAGATTTTTAGACATTTTTTTAGAAAAATGTTTATAGTTAAAAGATTTTGAAATGTTTTATTCAAAACCTTTGTTTTAAAAATCTTTCGTTCTCTATAACGAGAGCTCTTGTACCAAACTGTAACACCCCCAAATTAATATAACTCAATACAGCGGAAGACTCGTTGGTGTTACGGGATATCACATTACTCACATCATATACAACGCTTAAAAATCGCGTCGTTTAATAATAAAGCATTTCCATTCATAAATATCAAATTTACATAGGTCCCAAGTCATTGTATTTCATACAGGTTTTACAAAGCATTTGAATGGAAATTGTTATTTAAGTGCGGGCCATGAATTCTTGTTGTCTTCCTGAGAATTACCTTCAAGTACCTGAGACAAAACATGTTAAAAGAAAAGGTAAGCGATAACGCCGAGTGAATTCATAAAGTTTAATGAAATCCATCAATATAACATCGGTATAAAATTATTACCGAAAATCATTTTGTACAAATCTTTGTAATAGGCCACAAAATAGCCAAAGTCATTTTATACAAATCCTTATCAAAAATTATAAAATAGGCTTTTTCCTTCAAAATCATTATACGAACCAAAGTCGTAAAAACATCATACAATACGTTTTATAACGTTGTATAAAGTCAAATAAAACCGTTATATGAATATGGTTATGTAAAACCAAAACACGAACATAATATCAATAATAAGACCCCGTATTGCTAGTCAGGCAATATATCGTAATTCGGTGTGTATAGCAGTATGTCATTATTTTTGGATTATTATAAGCCGCATGACATTGTTACCTTACTATACCAAACAACGGGTAGCTAGCCCGAAACTCAATTTGCCCATCTAAATTAGCGTGTCGTCACAATAATCACGCTTGTGTAAATCTTCTCATACATAAATTCGCTTACCAAATAATGTGGCACGACGGGGATCAACCGTCAAGGCGCGAACTGGGGTGATCGTCCCCAAATAGTACTATTATATGCATAAGCGTCTAACAAATCTCGGTAGTTCACAATTCATGCTAATGGGACTTTTGGTGACATAACCTAACTTTAATAATCCATTTCATTTCATCTATCGTGTCATTTAATCATTCATCGGGTCATACAATCATTCGGGTCCAAATCAATAAACAGACAATCGGGATAAATGATGTCCTATTTTATCAAAACTAACATGTTATCTCCCTCGCGGGTTTATAAAATATTTCATAAAAACATTTAAAAGAGTGCGAGGCTATGAACTCACGTTGATGTGGGAAGGCGGGTTATCGGCAATTCGGATGTACGGTACGTGCTTCAATCACGGAAACCTAGACAAATAATACTCGTCTTAGACTTTTGTCCAATGACTTTATAAAATTAACAATATGTATACATATGATGATTTTATATATGATGATGATCAATTGGATTTATACATTTTTTTACTCATTCATTATAGTGTTTATGTGTAGGTAACATTTTTATACTAGTTTTACTAGTTTTACTTATTTACATGTTTTAGGCCTAATAAGCCTATTACAAGTTCATTAACTTGTATTAATCCATTTTATACTTGTATTATCAGTATTTATACTTTACATGTTGGGCCCAAATGGGTTAAGCCCAATAAGTAATTTTTATAAGTGTTTAACTTATTTAGTTAAATTATTAGTCCAAATATGCTAACTTAGCTCGTTAATGTCTGTATGTCATATAGTTCGGGTATTATCGGTTTTTACTTGTATTAGGTACTTATATATCAGTATATGACTTTTAAAAACTTTACATTAGACGGGTTTGATCGTCTAAGTTTTAATTGGCGAAAAACGTTAATTTTACGGTAATAGCCGAAAAAGTCGTAAAAATCATGTTTATAGTTTTTATAACCTATAAATCTTATTCAACTACCATTTTTATAAAGTGTCTATTTAATTAACCTTATACATATTTATATAAATGAAATTTATAAGTTAGTGGGTTTTAATTTCACATTTTATACTATATTATTTGAGTGCTTATATAATACTATTAAACATTAATTCTTCAAAATCTGATTTTTAGTTTCATCTTTACCATTTTTATCATATCTTGAGTTCTATAAGGAGAGGGATGGCATAAACTTCATATTATGTGATAAAATTAAGTTAGTTATAGCTACTGCTCATTCCATGTCTAACTATCCTTAACAGTCCCTACAAAACAGACTATTCTGATTAGCACGCTCATCTTGTTTTGATCATATCACACTCATTTTGATGATTCCATTGCATGGCCAACTCTCACATGTGTACAAGACTCATAGATTACTGTATATTATTTTATCCAAGACATTTTATCAGTTTATCATAATATTATTTACTGTTTTATACAGCCTCCTAATTTAGCCATGATTTTAACATCCTTTTATGTAGCTTTTAATCTTTTTAATCAATTCTATCAATACCAAATCCCCACATAATACTTTTAATCATCATTCATCATCATATACATATACATAAGTAAAAGAAAATACAAGATTACATAATCAAAATAACAAAAGGATAGGAAGAACAATCTCTATACCACCATTAGTGATGAAAAGATGAGGTTTTTGATTAACAAGACTTGGTTCTTGTTATCAAATCTTCAACTTGGCAAATGAAGTTCTTGAGATCTTCATATGCATGAATACCTTCTTGAAAATCATCCCCTAAACTCCATGGAAACTCCTTTTTCACATGTTATAACCACCTCCAATCTTCATCTTTTCAATGGGTTTTCATCATATGTAAATTGTACATATGATTTATGGTTGATTTTTTGATCAATGGTGGTGTTGTGGATGAATGTGGACGTTCATAGAGAGAGAGGGGAGGAGAGATTGATAAAGTTTAGCTAGTTTGCATGTATGAGAAAGTGGTTAGGAGTTTAGTGGTTTTGGTTAGATAGTTTTGTAGAAATAGGAGGACAAGTGTCCTTGTGGTTTATGTAAACTTGCCACCCATAGTGGGGGTGAGGCAAGTGTAAACTTGTCTCATCTCCACTAATTTACGGGTACTCCTCGATTCTAGTTTCCTCGATTTACGTGCCCTCGGGTAGTTTTGCGAAAAACGTTTTTATAAATTATGAATCAACGGCACAAAACGAATCTAATAAAAATTGTCTCATCAAAAACGGAGTTCAAAAACGTAAATACGTAAACCTAAAGTTTCCGGTTTAATCGTAAAAGACGCTAAATTATTCACGTAAGCTCTAATTTCTTCTCGTAAATTTCTGAGTTTATGAACCAACACAAATTCAAAATTCCAAAATAATATTCAAGGATAAATTTATTTCCTGAAATGACGGACTGTCACCAAAAACGGTGTATGTAAACGTAAGCATGTAACGTAGAGTCCTTCGGTTTAGACGTAGTCGATGTTACTTCAAGACGTAAATCCAAATTTCTTCCCAAAAATAAGTGAGTTCATATTATAACATTAAAATAATGTTTTCGAATAAATATTGAGAATAAAATATAAACCATAAATTGACGGATTGTCACATAACATGTAAGGGATTGTTTAAAATATACTAATAAAAGACGATTTGTTGTTGTAATGCATAGTACTCAAACCCGGGAAAAAGGGCATTTCGTGTCATACAGGAACAATACCCCGAGCCATTTGGCGTGTTAAGGTATTTTATAATCACTTTAACAAGAGCAGGTTTTGCAATGTAAGTTGTCACGAAGTCTTTTTTCCTTGGATTTTTGGATCATCTTTTATCTGATTTCTAGATGCAGAAATATGGAGACTAACTTGTTACTGCTGCAATTTTTATAGTTGTCTAAAAATATGTTTCGCATTAACATGTTTTCATCTTTTTGTTTATCTAACATTGCATTTAACAGTAGAGATTGGCAACGTATGTATGTTTCTGATTGAGACGGAAGCGTGGGAGAATTCGGCAAAAGAGTATCAGGCCAGTAACTTTTGGTGGATATATGTGGGCACAAACTTGCACCGAATTTGCCTTACGTGAAGTCGCTGTTTTGGGGGTACTTTATTCGCTTGAGAGGTTGCTTATTTGAGTTTCATAAAGGGTTATTCTACTTCTATGCTAACGCTATTTGTTTTAAATTTTAACATCTTCCAGGTGAAGTCCTAAACAAACTGAACCTATAAGTCTATCACAATCCCCATTTTTTGATATATATTTTCTGGTGTTCTATGTTAGGCTGCAGAAGTACCAGTTAGAGAGTACAATTTCAATGATAAGAGCACAAGGAGTCATCACTCCAAGTGAGTCTAATTTGGGGTGCCACGTCAGCGAAACTCACTCACTCACTCACATGAAAAAAACAGGGGAGTCGTCACTCCAAGTGATTTCCAGTTTTTCAGAATTTTACAAAACACCCCCTAAACAAACTTAAATATTTCATTAAACATAACCAACATTACAATACTTTTAAAATAAAACGAACATAATAAAAAAGACATACAAAAATTAAAAAAACATACGAAAATTAAAAAAACATACGAAAATTAAATAATCATACGACCCGCCGTTTAGTTTTCTTCATCTTCATATGCATCTTTATCTCCGTGGTCAATTTGATTCCAGATATGATCCATAAGGTTTTGTTAAAGACTTTGATGGGTTTGTCGTCGCGTAGTTCTTTGTTTTTTCGGCGGTAAACTTCACACCGATCAACCCATGTTCGTTGCATACTTATTGACGGGTTAACGTAATTTTGGTTCTAATCTAAATCCTACATACCTTGATCTTTCAAAATCATGTTATGAAGTATGATACACGTATACATAAGTCGCCGTAAGGTGTTTACTTCATACGCGCGTGCTGGTTGACGTAGTATTCCCCAACATCCTTGGAGAACACCAAATGCACGTTCAACATCTTTCCGTGCACCTTCTTGACGCCTTTTGAAGTGAGCATGTTTGGCGTCAGTTGCAACCGTGAAAGACTTCACGAAACTTGCCCATTGTGGGTAAATACCATCCGCTAAGTAATACCTATTTTGATACTGAACTCCGTTAACCGTATACGGTTTTACCGGTGCTTCATCATTCAGAAGGTCATCAAATAACGGAGAATTATCTAAAACATTAATATCGTTATTCGCACCTGCCATCCCAAAAAACGCATGCCAAATCCACAGATCTTGCGAATCAACAACTTCAAGCATCAAAGTAGGTTATCTTTTATAACCACCAGCGTATTGTCCATGCCACGCAACTAGACAATTTTTCCATTCCCAGTGCATACAATCAATGCTGCCAAGCATCCCCGGAAAACCATGTTTCGTAAGATGTAGATCATATATTTGATCAACATCGTCCGGAGTTGGTTTTCTTAAATACTTGGCCATATACAAGTCAATAACACACATATTAAAATACATTAGACACTCACGTCCGGTTCGATCAGCAATTTGTAAATATTCATCAGAAGCATCCGGCGTGTTGCAGTATGCCAATTGACGTATAGCCATTGTGCACTTCATAATAGCATTAATACTCATTCGACCCGTAGCATCGGGTCGAGAAGTAAAATATGAAAATGCGCAGGAAGAGGATCGGCCTGATAATTTCTTATGTCGTTAACTATTTTTAAAAATAGTCTTCGGCTCATTCGAAATCTTTCACGAAACTTAACCAAAGAATACCTGCAATTATCAATGAAATAATCGTTCATAAGCCGTTCCTCAGCACCTTCTCGGTCACGGTTGACTAGGATCCGAGATAGTCTTGGACGATTCTCTTCTTCAAGCAATTGTTGATAATGATTGTGTGCTAGTGGCAAGAAGTAAGCATCGAATTCCTCATCGATTGCAAAAACTTAAAGACATGATTGGGATTCATATTTGTTTGTAGAGAGTGTTTGTGTTTTGGTGTGTAAGAAATGGTTGATTTTGAGTTATATTTATAGACGGATCAAAAAATATAGTCGTTATAATTCGAGATTCAAAAACTAGCCGTTGGGGGGGGGGGGGGGGGGTGAAATGAAAATTTTTCAAAAAATAGCCGTTCGGGGGGGGGGGGGAATGAATTTTTTTTAAAAAAAACAGACCACGCGACGTGGGTATACCCATGTAGGGTTCCCGCGCAGCGGGTTTTTCCCTTCGTCAGACTCATCGCGCGACCAACGCCGTGGGTTTGGCACCCCACGGCGCCACCACTCAGGACGCTCTAAGAACATGGCGTGACTTTTCAGTTCGAGGTTGGTCCTTTAACTTTTAAAATATCAGCAACTTAGACTATCGATCTATATAAGCACACTTAGACTAAATTTAATAAACAAAGAACAACTCTTTATTTTCCTTTTCTTCCACCTCTGTCAATTCTCACACGGAAATTATGACCACATGTTGACTGTAACAGAGAATCAACTTGGATGTAATATCCCTACAGCACCCAACTTTTTCGGCACCATCGGCTTTGTAAACAGTAAATGCACCCACTGATTGTTTTTTTTTGTACTGTAGTTGCAGCGAGTTGGCTGCATTTATTGCAGTCATGTTATCCTAAATCATAAATCAAACATGGCCTTTTAAGTTTGAGGCAGATTCCAACACTTATCTGGTACATTCAACTAAAGACAGGTTTTTGTGTCTCAGTTCTGTTTCCCTAAATGGTAAGCAATCTTTGATGGTTTGAAACCAAATCCTAAATGTATGAATGATGTCCAAGCTTTTTGACATGAAAACTATTATTGTGAAGAAACTATCAAGTCTTCTTAGTAGCAAGGCAGGATCTAAGTTTTTTTGTTGTTTCTTAAGAGTTACTGTAATACACTTTATTTTGCATCATTGGCGTTATATAATAATGTCTTTCGGGTGTACAAAGTAGTAATTTTAAACTTGGATTTCCCCATTTACTTAAACTAGCCACGGGGCTTTGTTTTTAATGGGATGTTGTTGTTAGATCTTGATAAATTCTATAGGAAAGTTGTAACTCGGTCTAGATCACCGAGAGAATGGTTAAGTTAAGTCACAAACTAACTTAATATTATCATGTTAACATAACATTCATTTATATAAGACATGTGACTAATTAGTAAGGGTGATCTTCGGTTTTGTTTTCGGTTGGTTCTCGGGTTGTTTAGTTTATTCGATTCAGGTTATTCGGTTAAATATTTAATAGGTCAACCCGAAGATTGAACCGATCTAGATTTCAACCTAACCGATAACCAAATTTCAATTTGGTTCGATTTTCGAGCCGACTCAAATTATCCGGATTTTTCCTAAAAAAGTATATAAATATTTAAATATTTAGCAACAAAAATTATTCCAAGTATAAAAATTGTATTTTTATATCCAGATTAAATTTTAACAATTATTTTTTATGTATATATATATATATATATATATATATATATATATATATATATATATATATATATATATATATATATATATATATATATATATATATATATATATATATATATATATACTAGCTTCGTAACCCGCCCAACGGGCGGGGTCGTTTCACAAATCTTTATTATCTTATAAAGGATGTATCCTTATGGTTGAAATGTTGAAAACATAGAATGGTTGAAAATGTGAGCCCTACTAAAAACACAAAATTTATATACCCTATAAAACATTTATCCCAATTGTTGAAAAGTTAAATTTTTCAACATTTCATCTAAATAAGTTCCATAAGCCTTACTTTTTTGCCTTAATGGTCAAACATAAAAAATAATCAGGTGCATATGAATACAAAATGAACATAGATAGATCTATCTATCAGTATGTTAATTGCTTAATATAAAAAAACAGATTAATCTATCACCTTCCTGAGTAATTATGCTTCTTCAATCCTCCATATGGAAGATGTACCATTGCATTTTCCCATTACCTACATCAGAGGCAACAAAGTACCGATTTGATCCCACACACACCCTATAACTGAAAGGAACTAAGAAAGACTCGTCGTTTTGTTTTTCAAAATATCTAAATTAACATATGTATCTTGTGTAACTAAATTTACCGAATAGAATTAATGTAGGCTTTGGGTCAACGTTGTCAATTAGCTTGTACTTTTATACATAGTTAAGAGTTCTAAATATGGATCCGAATGTTATAATATAAGTAATCAATGTTTATTGAACAAAGTGATTTAGAAAGTTTATAGATTACAATTTTTATAATTTTGATAACTTTCAGCCATCTCGACCCATTTCCTCTCGAGCTAGTTTTTTAAAGTTTCCCCTATTCTAACTACCTATTAACAAACCAAAAAGGAGAAGTCAATAAAGATAAAGTTAGTGAGTTGTAAGGAAACACACTCTCCTATGTTTCCCCTATGTTTCCCCTATTGTAACTGATATATACATTATCCAGTATTCACACTAACATAAGGACAATCCTAGATAACATAAGGACGTTTATATGTTTATGTTTTTTTTGTATGTATATGATGTTTAAAAATGAAGGAATAACGAAATGCACCTGCTTAGTACTGTAAATCAGGACAGTCCCTTTGGCTCCATTGCGGTTGTATCAACACCAGCAGCTATAACAACCACCTTCAAACTAATAAGCAATTTCAGCTTCACTAAGAAGAATATAATTGGATGAAAATATGATTAGTTATGTATGCCTATTTAGGTGGACAATGCAACGACTTTCATAATAAGGCCTTATCGATAATAGACAATGTCAAAAACAGTCATTAAGATCAACACCCAAAGGTGGTGCTGAACCAATGCTCCCGTCGATAGTGAATTGATATAATTCACTATCTCTACTATTTTTGTTATTAAATATCAGTAATATCATTAGCAACCGATATATGAGTAAAAAGAGGGGTAAATAAGTTATCTTAATATTTCTCAAATAAGCTGTTTTGCTGCTTCAGGTATATAAGGATAGAATGATATTAATACGGTGTTTTGAGTAAGCAATTCGACTCATTATTTCAGAACTATTATCGGAAACTACACGAAGGGATCGAGATACCCAATACTTATGTCGTTTGTTGAACTGTTGCAAGCTAGCATAAGTCCGGTCACACACTCCCATGTCCTGCTTTTCCTCATACTCCAGCCTGATAGTCAAAGTTTGTGTACGTCTAAAGTCGAGTGCTAAATGCCCATATATTAATATATCTACAGAAGTTGAACTAATAAACGTACTGGTATTTCAACTTTGACTGCTGATTACGCAAGCTAACACTTTTTGCTGGTTTTGTGCTGCCTGCTGGTTTTAAGTGCCACATAAATTACTGTTCTCCAAACAAAAATGACCAGTTACTCAACCCACCCTCATCACCCTTTGCATCATAGTAGGGGAAAAGATGCTTACCTGTAACAACCCTCATTTGTGACTCCAGTTCAATACGAACTGTTGTTCCATTGGCATCAACAACTTGACCCTTGTATCCTTTCCATGGACCCAACCGAATTTTGATGGATTAAGGAACTGATTCTCAACATACACAGTGGTGGGGCCCCTCTACTAGGAGATCTGCAGGAAGAATTAGGAAATCGAGGAGTCCTAAGCTAAGCAACTCTAGATGCTAATGGATTGCCTTGCACGTGTACACGAGGAAATTATATATCGACTAAAATATAGTGTATAATGACAAGACAATCTTTAACTTAATTCCTTTCTTGGGTTTTTCTAATCAACCATGTTTTAATAATTCTGTGATGTGATGAATTTGATGTGATTTAATGAATGAATTTGAGATGATTTGAACGTGAGGAAGACAAGAAATAAAAAGATGATCAAAAGATAGAATTGTAGGTGACGGCTGCTTTAGGGTTTCTGTGTGTGTGTTTTCCCCGGGTTTTTATGTGTGTGTTTTTCCCCGGGTGGCTAATAAAACTAAGTTAAAAAGTAATATATATACCCGCGGTATCAAAACGCCGCCTTTTTAAAAAATGCGTTTTCAGATAACGGATTTCAGAATTTTTTGAGATTTTTTAGGAAAAAATCAAATTCTATTGGTTTAGAGGTGCCATGTCACATATGACTGGGATTAGGGGTGTGGTTTCAAGCCATAATTATACCTATATATACTAGCGGCGTAACCCGCCCAATGGGCGGGTTCGTTTTGTAAATATTTTTTAAAAGTATGTTTGTGTTGTAGGTTTATGTATTTTTAGGTTATGGCCACTCAACAAACCTATTTTGTTCTTTTTTTAGTCATGTCGGATCGTGTTATTGTGTTGTACGTTAAGCCATACTACCTTTTATTGTGTTGTATGTTAAGCCATACTACCTTTTTGTTTTTTTTGTATTTGCAGTTATGTGTTTGTTTTCCGGTTTTTTAGGTCCTGGCGACCCATCAATCCCGATTTTGATCATAAGATCTTAAGATATATTACGATTCGATCTTACATTTCTCTAATCACAAACTAAAAAACTATAGTACAAATTTATTGGTCAAATCTTGTCGAAATTGAAAAAACAACATATTAATCTCATAAACATTTAATAATTATAATTTTGGATAACATTTTTTTAAACATTCATATATTTTTATGTTATTGATATCTAAAAAGTTTTTGATTTTTATAATATTATAAAATTTAATAAAAATGACATTATATTAGGATCTTAAAATCTCGATCCGATCTTAAGATTTAGATCTTGGAACAATAAAAACGATCCATAATAAGATCCCGATCTTAACAACCTCGGTATAAATATAAACGGGTGAACCTTCAATCAAATCATTTAACATATTACGTAGTTTTGACATTTTCCTTTGTCTGATTGCAAAATCAAAGAGCTCATTAACTCATGAAAAAAGTTTTATTGTTATTTAAAAATCATACAGTAATAAATAAGCCACTTTCGTCATTTGGTAAGTCCATGTCTTGTATTTTCCATAATTATTGGAATGAATCGATAAAAAGACGTATGATACTTTTTATCAACATTGCCATAATTATTTCGTCTAAGCAGTTGAGTTTCGCTTCTTTCCAGCTTCATACCTCTAAGAAACAATGGGCTCTGGATCATCGGAAAGTTTCTCAAGCAGAGAACAATAATTACCAACTGCAGCGAGGTACATTGACGTATAAGGGGACAAGTTTGGTTAAAAAAAGTAATGCAGAGTGATTGCACAACTATGTAGTACAGTAGTTAATATTACTACTACTTAGTTTACAATACCAAGTTTCTGTTCAATGTAATTCATACTTGTGTTGCTTTGAAAGACCATCTACCTCCTGAGCAGTGACTTATGCTTGCAACCATGAATGTTTTCTGAACGCAGGTTCTAATTCGCCCTTCTTTGCTTGATCCAGAATGTCGACTTCGCCTTCAAACCGCCTTAAACTTCCTTTATCAAAACAAAAACAAAACCAATGACGTAGTTTATCAACCGGTAAACACAAAGCATTACGTAGCATCCGATCATATGATATAAGATTAGAGATAAAGTAGTGATTAACAAATGCATGGGCATATAATTTTTCACATTGTTTGGCTATGCAGGTCAGTGGTTTGTTGAAGAGATCAACGACACATCTTTATAAGCTAAAATATCACTCAAACATACTAAAAACATTGACAGAGGGTTATCGTTAGATTTCACCTGATATGCATATGGACACAGAAACTTCATCTTCTGTTAAAGATGGAAGCTGGAACTTGAAGTCCATATACTCGACAGTATACGTATTGGCTTCATTTGTCGTCGGGTCTTTTGGGCTCGTACCACACTCAAATCGCTCTGTGATCGAGAGGGCCGCCTTATTTCGCTTAATAATGCCTTTTAAAGCCATGTTCTGTTTCGTTGGTAGTATACCTTGCACCAACTTCTATATTAGTACTGGTGAATGTAGTTCAAGAAAGACATATATATATCAAGCATCTATTTACAAGAGTTAATTTGACTTAAGTGATATTGTACCTAAATATGTCAAAGCTATTTAGAATACGTAGCCTCCTATTTGGTTTTCTGAATCAACACATCAAATAAACCACCATACCTAGCAATCACCTGCTCATATAGTTAACTTTTTTGCACCTTTTCATCATCGTCATCTTGCATGAGTCATGGACCACATATTATCCATCCTTAGTTTATGTTATCAACAAAATATATAATTTAACATAATAATATGTCACTCACAGAAAACATTTTTATCAAATAGATAACGCACCTTGAAGCAAGAACCAATTGAGTAATTCTAGAGTTTGCGCAGAAGATTCACCATAAGTGGTGAAAAAAGAAGTTTAAGAACTTCCACGGGCCCTCCGGTAAGAAAGGATTCAAATCATTGGTAAGTATGTGGATTATTACTCTTTACCTCTTAGGTCTTTTGAAAGATTATTATATTTGAAGGAAAACAAAGATAAAAGATAGTGTTATATACAACTTAATGTTGGGATACCATGTGAAGCAAAAACCAAGACACAACTTCCATTTATCTTACATTTCGGTGTCGTTTTCAATTGATAATTATCACTTTGCTTCAAGATCACTACAACGCTCCTTAGTTTATGCTATTTCACTTTTCAAATCATCCACAACCACATCGAGAGCTTCTTTTTCGGCGGTTAAGTCGTCCATGGCCACTTGCGACAAACATGCAAAACAAACACACAATCAACTTCCTTCATATACGATTAAATTATAGAGAAGATTGGAATTTTTTAAAGACGTTAAAAAAACTTGTATTTGTTCGACACCCACAGGGAGAGCGATTGTGGATCTCGTACAGACATAGAATATTGGTAACTTGGTTAATTGAGGAAGCAGTGGTTCCGGCAAACAAAGACAAAAAAGAGGGTGCGTTTTTTTTTCTAGAGTTGCTTATTAAATCAGCTGCAAGAATTAGTATCCAAACGCACTTATAGCCCAAAAGATCAGCAACAAAACACCACTTAAATCAAGAGTTAAATTCCAATAAATTAGCATCTAAACAACACTTAAATTAGCAACAAAACATCACTTGATATCCTTTCTTTACACTGAGTTAGAACAGCTGCAAAAATCCGCAGCCAAACACCACTTAAACTACAAAAAAATCAGTAGCAAACGCGCTCACGATTGTCAATTTAATGAATCATTATAATAAATTTTCATGTATATTAACACGCAATTTTTTTTATTTCACAAATAACCATTTTAGCAATACACGGGGATTTTATGATATTCTTTAAATCCAGTATTCTTCACATCTATAATCGCATTATCCATAACCATAGACTTTAGTATCTCACTTATGTGTTGACTCATACAGTAAGTATTAGTCAACCTTTTTTTGCGTATTAGTCAAACCTGTTTGCCTTAGAAAGTCACGTACTGCATTAGCAGTTGCAACTTTTAGCTTGCGTATGACCTTTAAACAAAGTTCTTCAAGTTTTTCAATACGTGCTCTATCCAGATTGCCATCGACATACCATAAACCACCCATGAGTTCTTGTAAATCAATACTACTCCAAATCATGACGCGAATATAGCATAAAAGATATACGCGGTGAGAAAATAGATATACCTTGTATAGTTTTTCATCAGTTAGACGGAGATAATATATTAGCAGCAGTCAAGTCTTCTTTCTCGCTACTTCCCATGATTTGACATCTAAAACCATAACCAACTCATTAAAATCCATCACAACTACATCAAATTCATATAAAAGTATTTTTCTACCTCATTATCCTAGCAAGACTGTTTTTCGTAGCGATGTCCATGACAATAGGCCAATGTTCATCAGCTCTTTTACTGATCTCGCAACCTTTTTGGCTTCAGGGATTTCAAAGATTGATTTGGGGGTGTTTCTTGATATATACATGGCATAAGCTAAATCATAAATGATGATGGACCCATTTTTCTTGGAAAATTTGACTAATTTAATCAGTTGCTCCCTTGATGCAGCAAAACCAACAAGATTGTTACGTGAACAGAAATACTTTATATCTGTTCAAGAAACCGTAGAAAAGTCAGGAAATAAATCATTTTCTGGTGTGCATTTCATTTATTCAATATTTGAGAATTTTTAAACATCCTTTTGGAACTGCCTGCTTTGACCCATAATGAAACTTGAATCTATATTAGCCTTTAAATCATGAATAAGTTTTAGTTTGTTGAAGATAACAATTGTCCTATAAAAAATGTTTAGTTAGAAGTTGGTTACCGCCTTACCGGATATGATGGATCTTGGACCGGCATTGTAACATTAGAACCAAACAAAACCTACCACAAAGATTATTAAAATGGAAATCGAATTTAAAAGATGCCTTTCCATCTGTATAAGAAACCCAACACAAACCTGAAGCCGAGAAATGTCAAATCTTGCATACAATATTGAAGCAAGGAGACATTTCAGTTTCTGGACATACGAATTTCAATATTAAAACATCACTTAAAGCATCTCTAAAAACTTTAATATAGTGTGAATGGTAAATCAATAAACTATGACTAAAGTAATGATCAATACTTTAAAAACGTAGCACGTTAGAACATGGACTTCATCGACCATTCTCAAATAACTAATGATTTTTTGTTGCCTAACGACATAGTATATAAAATTAAACAAAGTTTTATCAACAATGGACATTAATGATAGATGGATGAGCGTATCGAGGTTCTAAATTTTTACTTACTATGGCTATTGCAGCGTGAGTTGTATGGAGTACATCAACAATGAAATTACTCATGCTACTAATAATGGCCAATACTGAAAGGCATGTCAATATTCATTCCTACTGTTAATACTTAAGTTCTGATGCAAATTTGTAGACTAATCTATATCCAATTTACCAATAAATATAGTTTGTTTAACCACACAAGTCAAGGGACGATATAGTTTCCTCTTGCTGATTATACTAACCTGAATCAAAGCCAAACTTCCATTTAAATTTACAATGAGGAAACGGCAGTTGAGCTTGTAGAATTCCTTGAGCAAATGGAATCCTAGCAGACAATAAAGCCTCCTACTCACTTAAAGTAGCCGCTGGCAGTAGGAGTGGCCTACGCATAGTGAATTTGCCATTATAAGTCATGGAGTACTGTCCATCCTTGATCTTCCATCATGGGGACCTCCTTGAGAAGGAGACTAATCAGGACGTCCTCCTTTATATGGTGGTGGGGCCTCCTTGGTGACCTTCGGTATCCATAGTCATCCTGCCCAGAATCACCAAAACTTTATCATAAGCAAATGCACCAAAATTTTTTCAAGAGCATTCCAATGTAAAAGGGTAATAGAAAAGAAAGGAGTTTGTAAGTTCTCTTTTCCGTTTCAACCGGTTAGAATTTTTTTAGTTTAGCACCAACTGATCTGAGCGATCGTGTACAACGTTTACTATACGTCTAAATGTGATACGTAATATTTTGATCTCTCTCTGATGTGGGACCTGAGTAGACAAAGGTTCATGTTCTGTGTACCACCTGAATTCATCTGTGTTCATGGGATTCTTCATTACTGGTGTTTATAGTCGGCTAATTTTGTTGCTACAATCTAAATTGGTTCAAAATCAGGAACACAACCTTCAAGTTCTGCAATAAAAGATAAAACAGTGCAAAAAATGGTTGACGTCGAAGAAGAAAAAAGCAAATCAGCAGAAAGACCCCACTTCCAAGACATGTCTGTCAACCCCAAGAAACAAAAAGGAAACTAAAGGTAACCGAACCAACCAACAACCTTAGTCATAGGTCTGCAAAATAAATAAAAGGCCAATCAGATCTTCCTTTGGTTAATGTTGTTACTGGACAGCCCTAAAATGATATGCGTAAGTAAATCAGAACAAAAAAATAAATGAATGGCAAGCTTAATTGAAATGCATTGTCATATTTTCTAATATGTATCTTTGTGTACAATAATCTATTACGCTTCCGGTCCTATTTTTACCCATTTACTGATCAACAGGATCTTTATGAAAATGAATGCTCGCACAAACTTACAGAGGTTCTAGGCTTAGTCAGTTGGCGTTTCAAATGATGAGAATCATTTTTTCAGCACTTAAATCGTCCTTGTCATTCTGCACCATAATTCGGCCACACCTAAAATCATTAATTATAAATTACTCTAGAGCAGTGACCCGTTCAGGAATTCAATGATATACAATTGAAATATTACAAACATGAATACAATCATAGAATGTTAATTACTGCTCGATTCATTTGCGGGCTATTTAAATCTTGTTACATCTAGTATGTGGTTACCCTTTCAGTTTTCAAGGTTGTATATGTAGCAGAGTTAGTGAAACGGGTATGTAATTTTTATAAAAACTATATAATAAAAGTGTATATGTCTTCACAGAGGCCAATAACCACTGTATCATCGACATACGTGTGGCCACTAAATACCGGCTCATGTTCTACAGGTGGCAGTCAGTATTGCTAAAAAATGACATTGCCCTTTGAACTCACCAACTCAAAACCTGAACCTTCGCAAAAGAATGTAGTTCAAGGTTTGCCTAGTGAATGTTTGGCTGCCATTCTTTTTCTTAGCATCCTCGTTCTCCTTTTCTTTGGCTTTGGCGGCTACTTTATCTTTCAGAGCAGCGAGAGCATCACGAACAACTACTAAACTGGACGCCATCAATGAATACTACAACCGTAGCCAAGTTTCCTAGGATGGGAGCCATTGGTGCCTCTTCGCAAAGGTCTCCCCATCATGACCTTTTTATAAAAAAGGTGAAATCACATCAGTCACAATTAGGACCCAATTCGGATCCAAAGTTATCGATCGATTCTCTTGATGTATTCCTTAGAGAAAAACATCAAAGATTCATATATTTTGACTAAACAACTATATTTTAAAAAATACAGAAGGCATCAAAGATTTACCTCTGATTGTTGCAGATCACACTCTTTATGGTGAACTTGTTATCATTGATACGTGATGCACAATTTTGGCTAATGCTATCTTGAACTCTGTTGTATATTGTTTGAAATGCGTATGCTGTCAAGGGTAGGGAGACTGGCTGTAACCATAGGCCAATCTGGTGCCATCCAGCGAATATTGTAGTACATATTCTCAATGCAAGCAGTTTATAAAATTCAGTTACAAATGCAAGATTATTCTTTATTACTACTATCATACTGTTCGTATAAGATTGTAGCTCAGTGCTTGTAATGTTAACCTTGCGTCCACTTGGACATTTGCAAGAACGATACAATTGTTAGATTCACAACTGTCAAAATAGTAAAATTATTATATAAAGATGTATGTCAAACACTTTAAGCTGTTACAAAATACTCCAAATGCCTTTGAAAACATAAGGAGTGTAGACATCACATGATAGTCATAGTCTCAAATGCCTCTGAAAACATAAGAGAGACATCAGTTAGTAGCTTGGCCACATAATGAGCACAACCACCATTAGACATCACATGATAGTCATAGTCTCAAATGCCTTTGAAAACATAAGGAGTGTAGACATCAGTTAGTAGGTTATTTGGGTTTCTTATGACCTCTTTTCTCAATTCTGAAAACTTGATGACAACTCATGAATTTCAGGAGCTATTTCACATAATATTTTTTTAAACCCTTAAAAAAACCACTTTTAAAAATAAAAAGACACTAAAGGCAGAAAAAAATAGCGGAAACCTTCTGCCTGATTTCACACATGGTCTCTGTCTGTATTGGAACCGGGCGTATCATCCCAGCATGTCTGCACACGCTGTGCTGACCCAATTATTGTAAGCTCACAAAACACGAATACAATCTTCATCACAAAAACTGCATACAACAAAAAATCATATACAAAAATTCAAATATTTGAAATAGGAAACAGTACACTCTTTGAATTCAAACTCACCATAATATCGTTCCACGTGGATGTATAGTCATTTATTGAGAAAGATGCATGATCCTCGAATTCATTTATTTCCATACCCCGTAGTACAACCGAAAGATAATACGAAAGTAAAGAAAAAAAAGAAACTAATATAATAAGCCAATCAAGTATTTCTTGATGCACTATTATGTATTAATAAGATTATAGTAAAAAAACATTGAAAAATAAATGTACCTATGTCTCGGTTGCCGCAAATTACTTCTGTGTGCCAAGAAGTCTATGGCTTTGCCTGCTTCAAAACATGTAGGCTGAACATAATGAAGCTTTAGGGAATTTTCCCCTGCTTTAATATTTATCACCGATCTTCCACCTGCATCCACAACAGTTAGTGCACATAAACACATAACATGAGGAGCATAGAAAAGGTCCCAAAACGTAGAGGAGTAATACCTAATGGCCCCATGGCTCTGAAGGTGAAAATATTGGCCAAAGCCTGGTCAGGATGGTCATTTATAAATGGAGGGCGATCGTCATGCGGCTAAAATCCACCGTGATGCGGGATTCCATCATCAAGCTGGTTGAATGAAGAGTACCTTCCTGGTGGAGAAAGTTCCCCTTGCATAAAAGGAGGAAATAGTGGTCCATGATCAGGAAATGGTGCACTTGATGCTGATTCAGAGGAGGAACATTCTGGAAGAAATGATCATGCAACCTTGAGTTTATTTGCGTAAGAGCCTCATGAACAGAATTAGAATCGTCATTTATCTATAACCGCAAAGCACCTGAGGAAAGATTGCTCAGGTCATATGAACCATTCTGAGATCCATGTATGTGCTTAGAGATTTTGGCCACATCAGACGTAGGATCCTTCGGTGGGCGGGTTCTACATGTTTTTAGACTGATAACCTATTATGCGATAATCATATGTTACTCTTTACTCGCTATAATTACATTTACAACAATGATATACTGATGTTAAAAGTTTGTTTCACAATAACATTGCCAAATATTAATTACATTTGATTGTCAATTTACTAAAAAGCCTAATGTTTATGGAACTGGTTTTTCCTTAGAAGTGCAAGTCCTTCAAATAGTTAATGGCATTTGTTGCACAAGCTAAATATGATATTTTAATATGCTTATCGGTCTAAAAAGGGGGGGTTTCCAAGTCTACCTACTTTTGTCTAGTGTATACCGAAAAGTTTCAAAATAACCTACTAAAAGTGAGCTTATATAACATAAGCCCAAACCATATAAGCCATAAGCCGGCTATATAAGCTGAAACAAACACCCCCTTAAGTGTTTTCTGGATGGCATTGAATGCTGAGAGAAATCTGTATGCGTAAGACCAGGAAATTAAACGAGTTTAGGCAACCAATTAACTCTTACTTCTAGACATTGTGATACGGGTCTTAAGTAGTCACTGTCCAAACCACTGAGCTTGACCACCACATCCGCATTGGTATAACCCTGACCACCACTCTGAATGTTTCTCCTCACCTCCTCTTTTGCTTCTAATTCATCTAAACAAATCATAGAACTATGTACTTTAGACGTTGCAGGTGTGTTTTACAAAGACATGATACAACTTTTTAGTCACTTCTATTACAAACGGCTACGGATCTTGGGTGCAAAAGTAACACGATGCTTATTTTGATTTTACGAAATAATCTTGTTTCTAGAAGCCTAACAAGACAGAAAGAAGTCACTACCTTTAGCTTCAGATATTGAAAGCTAGACGGTAAATCCTGAGTAAAGATGGCGCCATCGGTCACCTCTTGTAGCAGCACCATTTTTCCCTCCTATTGTAGCAACTACTGAACGGATATGACTGTTGACCGTGATGATATATATTTATGTCATATCAATCGACTTCAATTAAGCAAAAAAAAAGATTGAAGTTTTTATGGGAAGGTCCATACCTACTTAAGCTTTGCAATATGGCACTTTCTTCTTCTGCTACAACATTTGCCCTTTATGCAGTCACCACCAGAATTATTTACTCTTTAATACCAGAAGTATCATATTGTTGTACTTTTAATGTATTTGAAATTCCTTAGTTACTTATTACAAAATTGAAAATTTTGAAATTTTATTTACCAATATGAAGAAAGATTGGGGTATTCACTCACATGAACCAACTGTTGCTTAGTAAAGGTTTCAAGCAGCTCTTCGATGTTGAGTGGCGTATACCTGAGAAGCACACATAAGGGTCATAAGGTAATTCTTAGATGAACAACAAAGGAAACTGGAGCGACATATATGAAAAATGTAATTTGTTAATTCTTTGAGCGAAACCGTTTTTGTATTCGATGATCAAAATGCATTAAAAGTTTGATTTTGTTGTTGCACAGTCACTATATAAACTACAGCTACAGAGACTGCTCTTAAACTTATGTGCTCACGTTACAGACTCTAAGAGTGTGCTACTGTTAAGTGATCTTAAGACCAACTTGATTGGAGGTAAGTTAGCGATTTGCATAGAAACACTAATGGTATAAATAATAGACGCATTGTAGTTGAGGTTCTTGATGAATGCAACAAATTGGTCAGGTTGTTCCGGACAGCTAGAGACACGTTTAACAGATACTAGACTTTAAAATCAGGTTATATAGTGTTGTCGGAGCACAAGAATACGATTTCCTAACTTCTCAAACTCTTGGTGCCATTGTTTTTTAGCAGGGTATTTGCATATAAGCAATGTGCTCATGGTTTATGTGCAGTACCATGTTACTTTATAAAGTGTTCAACATCAAATTCTGATTATCATGCCTTCCAAGTTTTTAAAAAAATAGCATTGTCTCGAGCAATTATCAAGAACCCTGCTATTTTATTGTTGGATGAAGCAATCCGTGCTCTTGATAGCGTATTAGAAAGCTTGGTTCACCGTCTCTCCACTGTACAAACTTTAGAAATCTATTGCGGTGATTAAAGATGGGAAGGTAGCAGAGCAAGGGTCTTATTCTGATTTTACATCAGGTCAATCGGGTCCAAAGTGTATTTATAATGGATAAAGCCCCTAAATCATAGTATTATTTAAAAGTTAGGTTATCAACTCTTCAACAGTGCACACTACATATAAATAGATTACCTTATGGCAATCTCAAGACATGACTCCTCAGATATCCAGCAAAAAGGGTGGTGACTTCTTTAAGATCCGCGACACGTAAAATAAATGCTTCCACATTTGCCAAAGCCATGCATATACCATCAGGCGACTAATCATAAAAACACTTCAGGTTTAACCTCCCCAAGAGCAGCAAACTTACTGAACAGGGAAAAGCAAGGACCACACTACAAAGAAGTAAATGTAAATATGCAACCATCATATGCCTTTCTAGAAAAATGAATGAAGCATATCAAAGCCAGCCCTTTGTGCTGCTATTAATAAATCCAATAAGGCCAGTGATGATAGACATACCGCAATTTTAATGGTTTGAGTTCTGGTATGCTGCAATCTCGTGGTTTGAGTTCTGGTCTTTTGCAATTTACCACAACCAGTTATGATAGATAGGCTCTATTATAAATTTAGTAGAACTTACCGCAAGAATACGTAGCCTGTTAAGCCAACATTTTGATTTTTTTCATGGATTAAAAAAATGGACAAAAAGGTGTTAGCACGCATGTTGCTTTTTTGCAGTTACCCATTTTTCTTCTGTACAGTAAAAAGTATTTATTTGGAATAGTGAAAAATGCTCAGTCCTCTTAAAGGATGTAAACCCCTTGATAGAAGCGAGTAATTCTCTTGATATTAGGAAAAGGTAAAGTACATGATGTATGATAGTGTACCTAGAAAGTGTGGCAAACCTACACCCAATCTGAATGAGGACTCAAAGGGAAATGTTGGTAATTCTTCAAGCCCAAAAGTGGCACAGGAATGCAGACAATGGACATCCCTGATTTGCTACTAAAATTAAAAAGTACCTGCACACAATGATTTTGCTAATCTTCAACCATGGGAAGTCCAACCTTTAAACCACGAACAACGGACATGACGACACAACAGAAATATTAAAATACATGTATTAAACATGATGTCTGATCTGTATAAATGACATAAAAGGGTCCCTTCGTATACATTTTTACATATCACCTATCTTGTCCAACTTGGCTGTCATGCAATATTGCCAAAACAAGATTGTTGCATATCTGAATTCTTAGCTTACTTATTTCTGATATGTTCTAGATTTAGCTTTGGAACATCAATAGCAGAACTCAAATACAAGGTCTTCATTATCCATCTGAAGGAGAGAAAAATTTCCAAGAATGCAATGTAGAAAGCTTTTCACAAAGGAAAAACCAAAGGAGTCTGTCAAGGACCACAACTATCTTTCGCCTGGCAACTTGGCTTTTGTTAGGATCCCTAGTGACACAAAGATCACCGTCTCCTCTAACACATCCCATATAATCTGTCAGGGCTGTCTGGTTGGCTGATCTCTGATAATCTGAGATGGGCCTCACAAAGTCATAAATTTCTTGATCACTGCTATCAGCTTTAGTAAGCCGTGGGTCACGTGTGCTTTCTCTACCTGATTTCGTTTCCGTAGAATCAACTCCTTAATCAGCTGATCTGCCACTTTTTCTCTCTGATTTTTTGCTTCCCGAACTTTCTTTATTACTTTTCTGCCTTTTCCCCAAGATTGGGTGAATCATCAACACCTTCCTTTTTTGTCACTAATTTGCTGGGTCAAGGCAGAGGAAACCGGTATCCAACCACATTTTCTGATATCTTGGTTCTGTATTTTGAATTGATACGGAGCTGTGATTCAATCCCGTGTTCCATCTACTTGCTCTGATTCAGTCCTATATTCTCTCTGATTCAGTGGTCTGTATAGTTATTTTTTTCTCCCTTTTTGCCCGCCTCTAATTGCTCGATTTAGTGTGTTTTGTTGAAAAGTTTAACCTTATGCTTGATCCAATACGATTAGGGTTTAAAAAATAGATTAAAGATCAATTGAAACTGGAAAAATGGATTAGGGGTTCAAAGATCAAATATGATTACCTGTATATAATACAGATCAATCGAATATGATTAGGGTTTCAAAAATGGGTTTAAAATCAAATGCGATTATTGGTCAATTAAAACTGGATACCTGTATATAATACAGATCAATTGAATACGATTAGGGTTTCAAAAGCTCTTTGATTTGATTTGGTGTTTTTTTAGGGTTATGTATCTATGATTGATGGAGGTTATCAAGAGCAGGATTAAAAAAGAGAAAAGATCCATGGAGGTATTATGGAGGTTGTGTGTGTTTTTACCCGTCAGTTGGGGCAACAAAAATGAGAAAAAAAAAGAATATAGAGAATATATACCTGCGGTATGAAAACGCAATTTTGATATAAAACGTGATTTTTAAAACTGTGGTCCGCCCAAAATCAGAAAAAATGAGTTAAAAAAGGAAAAAAGTGAGATTTTTTAGCAAATACTCAAATCCTATTGGTTAAAAGATGTGACTGGGATATGAATGGGATTGAAACTATGGTTTCAAAGCATAATTATACCTATATATAATATAGATATATATATATATATATATATATATATATATATATATATATATATATATATATATATATATATATATATATATATATATATATATATATATATATATATATATATATATATATATATATATATATATATATATATATATATATATATATATATATATATATATATATATATATATATATATATATATATATATATATTTGCGTTCATATGCGTTACACCTTAAAATGAGTTATAATGAGCACCAATTAGAGTAGGACATGTGGCATTTAACATGCTAAATGAAAGTTAAATATTTAAAATTACTAATTAATTCAAAAGGCTATTTTAGGTATTTAACCCATATACATTTTAACCTAAATTACTTTTCTCTTTCTAAGCCGTCACATATTCATCAAAACTGCTCCATTATTTTCTCATTTCTTCCATTGTCACAAACAAACATAACAATCTCTTTGATTTAATATAACATTTGTCTCATATGAAATCAAATTGCTCCAATCGATCTCGTCTTAACCTATCGCTGTTACCACCGTTACAAAAAAATCTGTCGTCGATTTATATTACCCTCGACCGACGTTCTTCTTCTTCTTCTTCGGTCGTTCGATTTATATTAACCATGAACGCTTTGTGACGAGGATCAAGATGATACATGATAAATCTTTTAGTGATTCATGTCCGTAACGGCGAACATATTCGGCCGCCTCTTGTTATCGGATCTGCATCTCTCGCTCAAATCAAAGTTGTATATGAGGTTTAGTTTTGATTTCAAATGGGGTTTATGTTTTCTCTAATGCCAGCGAACTTGTACCAGTTCTTACGTTCTTTATCAGTTTTAATGATGTGTCAATGAACGGGTTTGCGCAAGGCCACGATTTTGGCAACCACCATCGAAGACCATAATGCCACCGAATCACCCGAAAGAGCCTGCTGCGCCATGTATAACTTCTCAGCGATGACTCCTGTTGGGTCACCCACATACGTTACCCGCGAAGTAGTTGCGTATCAAATGCGACTTATTACGTGATGCAGGTGTGCATATGATTTTGCTTCAACTTATAATATATAGTATAGAAAAGGAATTGCTAGGTACTTATGCATAGACTTTTATTAATTTTGAGGTAATGTATTAATGGTTGAATAATTCATACATCTCATCCCTTAGTAATTCAGTGACATCGTTGTTGATGGGTTTCTAATACCCATATGTATCACAAGATTTAGAGTTTTTTTTTTTGCTTGTTTTTTAAAGCTCGATCTCCAGCAAGGGAACGAAATGAATAAGTTGTTACATGATGTATCACTGCTCTTGTCTCCTTGTTTGCCATGTATCACTGCTCTTGTCTCCCTGTTTGCCGCTAGTCTGTTTACGATGGGGTTTTAATTCCTTCATCGCTCGCGGGTTAATAGCCTCGTCGTTGTTGACACATCTTGCAAATTATTAAAAGAGGAGTAGGTGGTAGGTTTCATGTTCAATGGCATCTTCTAGCGGTCAGTGGTCATTGTGTATCAACAACCGTAACGCTCGTTTCCATCGGCTGGCTCGATTAAATCAAAGATCTTCGTTGTTCGACCGCTACAGAAACAAACCATTCAGTTTTATATATGTAAGATTAGATATTGTTTTTTGTTTTTAAAATTTTTGACCTGTATGAAACCTACAAAAACATGCCTTTAATATGACCTGAAGTAAGATTTGTAACATGCGTATCATGGTTGTAATGTGTTGTAGGCTTTGTATTTTCTAATTAATGTATCAGTAGAATTTTTTTTATTGAAGGTATGTATCACTTAAACAAAGACCAACCTCAGTATCTCAGTAGTTGATCTATGAATTAATAAAGTTATATTATAGATTGGTGTATTTGTCGTGTTTTTTGATCCTCGTATAATTTGATCACTTTTATCACAAAATAAAAAAGGTTCTGTATCATCATTTTGTCACTAAAAACACATTTATCACAAAACATTAAATAAAAAAGGATTAAGAAATGGTACATGGTCATGTATTGAATCATAAAAAATAATGAAGAGAATGTTAGCAGTTATGTTTTCACATAAGAAATTACAAATGCTACGTATTAGGTAACAAATTCTCAATATATAATTTTAAATTAAATGATGTTTGTAAATAAGTATAATATTATGCCATTAGTTTTTCATTTTATTACTGTTAAGCCACTCAACTAATTAAGTATGATCTTGATCCATCAAGTTTGATCTAATGGTCCATAACTGTGCCTATTATGTTTCACTTTAAGACTGTATACCACAATAACGCTTCCCTATATATATATATATATATATATATATATATATATATATATATATATATATATATATATATATATATATATATATATATATATATATATATATATATATATATATATATATATATATATATATATATATATATATATATATATATATATATATATATGTATCTTTGGTTTTCGGTTCGGTGTGCGAGTCCGATTACCAAACCCATATTCAACCCGAAAATTATATTTGTAGTTTGGTTCGGTTATGACTCACAACCCGAATTCTATTTTCGATTCAGTTCTAATTCGGGATCGATTCGATTTGATTTTCGATTTTCGTAGGTCAAACCAAAAAATGAACACCCTTCTAATTACCATGTCTATTATACGTAGTTAGGAATGTATGACCGTTTAATACTCTCGGTTACCTTTAAAGGTCGGATATGGTGGGCCACTAATCATTCACTTTTCATCGATATTTTTATGTTTTTATATTGTATGCATTATAATTATGTCAGAGTGACACGATAAATTAATATGTTATTTTTGTTGCTAATAGGAAGTGTGCCCACACAGAAATAAAACAACTCGGTATATTCATCGATTAAAACCGAACTAATTCGGTTAAAAAAATTAAAACCGAACCAATCTGTTTAAAAACCAAATTGTTTAAGTCAAACCGGTTTGTTGACCCGTTGACTAAAAATGTACCAGTTTAAAACTAACAGAATTTTGAAAAAAAAATCGATTTGCTCACCTTTAGATATAGCTGATTGTATTTGTACAACCAAATATTCACTTGGGACAAAACACGCTTATTGAATAGCCAAACACAAAAAAATAACAAAAAATACCATTTTCTTTCCTTTTAAACAAAAAACGAGATCCACGACCAACGCATATAAAAATACACAAACATATTTTTAGAAATAAATTAAAAACTAAACACATTACTTAAGGTGCAACAAGAACTCATAATATCAAACGATAATTTATGTTTAGCAAACGAAATTTTTTTTATAAACTAAACCAATATTAGTACAACCAAAAATTAACATGTGACCAAACAAGTCCGTTGAGTGAGCCAAGCTAAAACAATATCAAAAATTATATTTTTTTTCATTTTCATTTTAGAGAAACGAAACGGTAAATTTAAAAAAAACTAAAAACGCACAAACAATAAACCCTCCGAAACTACAAAAAAAATGACCCGCCTGTTGGGCGGGTTACGACGCTAGTATATATACATACATATATATATATTATAGTTTACGACGCTAGTAAACTATTATGTCAAAATTGTGTTCCTATATTGCACAAAAGAATACATAATTAATTAAAGGAACAAATTCTATAAATTTAAAATTAGAGTAAAACATAACTCGCGAATTAAAGTCGACGCAAAACCCTTTTATACACAATGTTACTTGTGTAATTGCAATTGTTTCCTTCTTCGCCACAACACAACAATTTAATACCCTTCTTACTTTTAAGTCTTGAAAAAGTGACATACAATTAGCCATGAAAAAAAATGTAATTTGTGTATCTTTAAAAATTATCTAAGTTATAATTTTTTTAATTTCTAAAAATTATTAATTGTTCGATAATATTTTCTCAAAATACCACCTATCATTTTCACTACATCGTTATATTTTTGTTGAATGTTATCATTTACGATTATCATTTACAATGCATGATGAGCAAGTACTCTATGAATTGAAGTTTACACTTTACAATAATACTGGATCCTTATCGGTCTCTTTTTTACATGCAATTTGACTTTGTTTCTAAAACTATATAAAATTGCAACTCAAGATAATTAAAATGGCTTAAAAATTAGTTGGAACAAATATTTTACTTACTGTTGTAAGTTAATGATATAAATAAAAATCATAATGTCGACATTCGTACTGTCAACTACTCAACAATCCGGCTTTCACTCTTCCGTACCCTTTATCCGGGCCAACGAAGGTCGAGTTATATTAATTTAACTCCACTGTGAACAACGGAATTTCTGATAATGAATCTTCATTTTTCCATGTTTTTGAAATCCAAGTTGTATTTGTTTGTAACTGTACGTAAATAGTATATTAAACGATAATATTCATCATCTCCAAAGGAGACTTAAAATCTAATGTCTATATAGATGCTAACTTATGTTGGTGTGGTGTTAGCTAATGTACTGCGTCCATTTTTTCTTCTCGATCCTTAGGTAGCTCATTTATATGCTAAGCATAGACCATAGTTAATGAGCTATAACTTTTTCATTTAGAACATCATAATTGCGACATTGAAAGAGATATGGAGCTTAATATACTTACTCAATTCCCTTGGTTTTTTTGGTCATTGTATTAAGTTGTCGTCTCTGCGTAAGAACAATGGTGTAAGTATAAAACAGTTTGGAAACAAACGTCCCTCTAATCGCAACTCTTTTACTGTATTTAAAATAATCTAAAAATCTAAAAATTTGTGATTTTCTTCACCTCAAAATGAGGCAATGACTGCAACAGAACGTGCATTACTTCATGCAGTGGTTGCAAGAAGAGAAAATCTACCAGCCTCATACAATGGTCCCAAGTAAGCACTGAAGCACTAAATCCAATAGCAGTCATTGGAGCAGTTAAAGCTGTTGATTACAGACGTAATAAGAGTAGTCAAATCCTTGTTCCATTATAATTAAAGTGAAAAAATAGCGAAAGTTGAGACATCATACCCCAAGTAGTTGTATTAAGGTTCCACCAGTTGTAGCACCAATTATGATGATACCTGCGTGGTCAACATGAATTTTGGCGCCTATACCTCTTCCTTTGCCTCTTCTGGTTTACATATCACCGTTGCAGAGTGAGTGACAACGATCTCGATTGTTTCCTACAAAAACAAAGTCGCTCTTTCAGGATATAATTTACGGGGATTCACATGCACTATTCGTATTTTCATGGAACAGACATACAAACCATTTGATGTCGAAACATGTTGACAGCAATCACAAACCAACATGTTACTTCTCTCAACATCACATGTAATCATAAGGAAGTTATCTCTTTGATTGATACCATGGCATCAACAACATTTGACCTATGCGTTATCACCATGAGTAGATACATCACTGATTTTCTCTCCTTTCCCCAGATGATAATTCTTCAATGAATGATTCTTCATCTTAATTTCAAGCATACCATGACCAACGCTTGAAAAATTCCAATACACCTCATGACCTTTTTTCTCAAAATTTCATTCCAAACAGAGCACTTAAGATAGAGTATTCAAGGTTTCAACTGCAAAAACAACATATTTCAAAAATTAAGTTATTTTTTAACTTGGGGTGTGTTTGGAATTGCTTATTTTTTCAGCTTATCAGATATTTTTAAGCAAAAAGGGTTTTCTGATTCTTAGGTTTTCTTACATAATAAGCAACCCCAAGCAACGGTCACTATTATTTTGGCTTTTACAACTGAACCTATGTATAACAATAGAGCGTGACTTACAGATTTTCGTATTCCGGCTAAAGGTTCTTCAAATATATCATCAGAAAACTTGTAATTTGATCATTGAATTTGAGCATTAAGATACAAAGTTATTACAACAGGTATGTATTCTGGATAAATAACTTTGTACGAATCTTTTGCTATTTACGTGTCTCCATACTTATACTCTGAAGGCTTGTTTGAGGAAGAATTCCCAACTCCAACATGTCGAAATCAGTTAACATAATGAGACTGTCTGATCAAACTAAAACATTTTCGGGGTTTAGGTGACGATAAACAATGTCCAATTTGTAAAGATACTCTATAGCTACCACCACCTTTGATGCGTAAAACCTGGAAATAAATTAATACATTCGTTAAAATACTTAACAGTTTCCTTAAATTAAGTGACAACAATTAAAGATTTAGATTCACAAAAAGTAGCATGCAATTACAGGTGACACTTATGGACAATCCAGAAATCATTCACTAACTTACATACCATAAATACATTTATAATCTCTATAAAATGTGGTTGTATTTTTAGGTTGCAAATAAATAGTACTTGTGTTATACAGTTGAGATTATTAAATGGTGATTTAAAGTATGCCTAGAAAATGAAAACTAAAAAGTGCAAAAACTATAAAAATTAAGTGCGATTAACTGCAGACAACCAATAATAATTTAAGGCATGTATTCCTACTGACTATTCTTAGTTTAACTATGTTTGACTTTCCATAGTAAGTGATAGCGGGACCATTCAACTTACTTTTTCTTCGGCAATTGAGGACTATCTGGCTAAGATGAGAGCTTTAGTCACTCCTGGAACCCTGCAATCAAATTATTGAAACATTTTAATATGCTATTAAAGTATATGGACCAAAGCATTTGGTGTTACTGTTTAAAATCGCATATGGCTAAATTGCAGAGAAAAAGAACAAAGTACATTATTGTGAAGAAAGGAAGACCTTATCTCATATAATAGTAAAAGTCTAATCGAGAAAATATGTCAATGAAATCTACCCCCAGAAAAACAGTTTTATTGTCTGGTATGGTTATGCAGGATTGATTGAAATTACACGGATATAACAAAAACACAATGTATTTTAATGATTAGTTATTGTGACTAAGGACAATTAGTTCAGAAACATAAATCTAAGCAACCCTCAAACATATTTCTGTATCACATATTGTAAAAGTTTTAAGAAGTTAAGCAAAACTCAACAATATCAAAACATTTTAGTATTAAAGAAGTTAAGCTAAGCTCGGAGGATCTGCTGAGCAATTATTTTGTGTTGGCAGTTTTGTTTGGTTGAGTTATCTAGTGTATTGAGAGGATCTGAAGTGGAAGGGTTTGCATAGTTCTGTTATAACAGTGTTTGCTACAATCATCTCAGCGTTGACAGTTTATTTTCATCCGAATATATGCTTGTTTCAGAGGTCTACAATTCAAGTATTTGCTATTCAGTCTAATCAGCATGGTGACATTATGTTCTATTAGTGCAGTTCAAGTATATGCTCTTTTTGGTTTTGCAGAGTGAGGCTTGAATTAAATTGGTCATTATAGATAAAAGATTAGTAAATATACTCATCATAAGTAAATCAATCAAGATTGAAACATCTAGCATATAATAATTTACCTTTACATGGATCCTCCACTCAAAATACCCGTTCGCCCAATTCTTTCTTTGTTTATAATTTTAGCTATTGGTATTTGTGATATCTGAAAAGAGATAAAAGCTGTCATTAGGCACATACAAACATAAAAACGATAACCTTATTATTTTTCTCACAGATGGGATATATCTATGATTGGTACCGTGGCATCAACAACATTTGACCTATGCGGCTATCACCATGAGTACATACATCACTAATTTTCTCTCTTTTTTCGCCCAGTTGATAATTCTTCTATGAACGATTCTTTAGCTTAATTTCAAGCATAATGACCAACGCTTGGAAAAGTCCAATACACCCCTGAACTTTTCTCTCAAAATTTCATTCCAAACATAGCACTTTACATAGAGTATTTAAAGTTTCAAACTGCAAGAACAGCATATTTCACCCTCAAAATTAAGTTTTTTTTAACTTCGGGTGTGCTTGGAATTGATTAATGTTCTAATACCCTAATATAAAACAAATATAGTTTTATTAAAATTTCATCAAACACTTGGTCTCTATATATAGATGGGTAACCGTTTTGAAACTAACAATTAAACAATCCTAACAACTGATCATTTTAACCTAAAACAATTGTTCTTCATGAATTCTTTAATTGACGTTCTTGCATAATCATAACGTTGAAGAATAAAAAACATAAATCTATACCTGTGTTAGAAATATTAAATCAATCATCATGTTAAAGAATTAAATACAAAGAACCAAACGGGCTATTGATGAAATTTATAACTTACCTCATCAAAATCATGAATCGTTGGGGTTTAGGAAAGCCACGAATAGCTGAAAAAGGTAGATCCACAAATCCACCAAGGCATGGAACAAAACAAACATCTTTAGTGATCTCAACTTATCAAATGATGGACGAATGTCATTAATCAGACAAAAACTAAATCCGATATTCAGAAGCATAATAATATTGATCATACTCAAAGTCTTGTTCAAGGACCAATATAACTTACCCAGAATTTTTTTCCCATGAATCCTCCGATTTTGGGTCCTCTATTTTAGCTTCCTCGAGTCCACACACCCATACACTGGTGTTGGTTCGGTTTCCCTTGTGCTCTCCACAATCCAACTATTTCAAATCCGTGGCAATTTAAACACGGAAACGCATGAATCAAAACCCTCAGCAAGCCAAGTAAAAACATGATCTTTTTTAATCTAATTGACACTTACCGGACCCTTGTAATCATCATACATCTGGTATGAGATTGATTAGTTACACAATCCGATTGTGTAATTCCATTGTTATATGGGTGAATCGATGTTGATTAGTTAGGTAATGGATTATATAATTTGTGGGTATATGTGTGAATCAATCGATTGGGATATTGATGGGATTGGCTATTTGGGATAATCGACTTTCCGGGATTTGCCTTCAGCGAGTGATTTTTTTTAATCAAACGATGGTTGGGGGTTTTGAGGATTTGGAAAATGATGAAGTAGTTATGGAAATTTTAAGTGAATTACACGTGTTGTTTTTTTAGAATTTTGGAGTTAAGGAAATGTTTAACCATCCTTCCTATATAAGAGTTTCTGATATATATATATATATATATATGGTGGAGTTATTATACAAAAACTCTTATAATAAAAAAGATAAGGTGAATTGTGGGGGTGACATGTGTCATCCTTTCAAATTATTATTCCACACCATATTGTCATGTCATGTTATCTAACTTAAAAAAATTGATTTTTTTTAAAATAATTTTCAAAATAAAAAATATTCGTAAAAAAAAATTTCAAATTTTTTTTTCAAAACTATTTTTTTTCGAAATTTTTTTTTAGGAAATTTTTTTTCAAAAATTTTTTTCCGAAATTTTTTTTGAAGAATTTTTTTTTTAAAATTTTCATTATTTTTTACTGCATTATAGTTACATATTTTAGTGCATCATGTTTATAAATCAATGCATTACAATTTTAATTTACTACATTATAGTGCATTCACCAATGTTTTAATTATGATGTACAAAATTATAATTATGATGCGGTAAACTATTACATCAATGCACCAATAATACAAGTGATGACTAGTGATATAATTTTTATTCTCCAACGGATAACTGTAATGCATTTACTTATAATGTATTGATGTCATAATTATGATGCATTAAGGTTACAATTACACCACTCGTGATACACAAAACTTATAACTACATTGCGGTAAACTAGTATTATAATGCACAAAAAATACAAGAGATACTAATGATATAGTTTGTATTCTCTAACAGATAACTATAATACATTTACTAGTTAAGTTTTGTTGCATTAAAATTTTAACTTACTGCATCATAGTTATTCATATAGAAAATCAGTGTTTATATTATTAGTAATCACATGTATTTTTGGTGTGTGATAGTTATAATTTGACACATCGTAATTTTTGAATGTGTTGCATCATATATATGAAAATTAAACCATAATTATAAGTTTTGTGAAGGAATTATGATGCAATAATTTAAAACCGTGATGCATTAACTATAAATATGATGCTCTAAAACGTATAACTGTTA
>JANFOE010002450.1:0-55700 GCA_025667525.1 Glebionis coronaria | reverse complement strand
TATATATATATATATATATATATATATATATATATATATATATATATATATATATATGAGAGAGAAGTGCAAAAATCATCCCTGTGGTATGTCGAAAAATCGAATTACATCCTTCGTTAACTTTTTGGACAACAGCCATCCCTCCGTTAGTGCGGGAGGCACAATACATCCCTCATGGACTAACGGTGCAAATATTTTCTCGTTAAAAATTAACAAATCTAAAAGAGAGGGTATTCTTATTTTTTTCCTTTCCCATGGATGTATTGTGAACCTTATCATAAATAGTTTCAAAAAAAATTATTTTTGAAAAAAAAAAATTATTTTCAGAAAAAATAAGTTTTATTTTCTCAAAAAAAAAATTATTTTCGGAAAAAAAAAGTTTTATTTTCTAAAAAATAAGTTTTATTTTCTCGAAAAAAAAATTATTTTCGAAAAAAAATTATTTTCGGAAAAAAAAAGTTTTATTTTCTCGAAAAAAAACTTATTTTTGAAAAAAAATATTATTTTCGGAAAAAAAGTTTAATTTTCTAAAAAAATAGGTTTTATTTTCTCGAAAAAAAATTTATTTTCGAAAAAAAAATTATTTCGGAAAAAAAAGTTTTGTTTTCTAAAAAATAAGTTTTATTTTCTCGAAAAAAAATTTATTTTCGAAAAAAAAATTATTTTCGGAAAAAAAAGTTCGCTAAAAATTCTTTCGAAAAAAAAGTTTTGTTTCGAAAAAAAAATTTTAGCGAAACAAAACTTTTTTTTCCGAAAATAAATTTTTTTTTCGAAAATAAATTTTTTTTCGAGAAAATAAAACTTATTTTTTGGAAAATAAAACTTTTTTTCCGAAATTTTTTTTTTTCGAAAATACATTTTTTTCCGAGAAAATAAAACTTATTTTTTAGAAAATAAAACTTTTTTTCCGAAAATAATTTTTTTTTTTCGAAAATAACTTTTTTTTCGAGATAATAAAACTTATTTTTTCTAAAATTTTTTTTTTTTTTCAAAAATAATATTTTTTTTTTGAAACTATTTATGATAAGGTTCACAATACATCCCTGGAAAAGGAAAAAGACAAGAATACCCTCTATTTTAGATTTTGTTAATTTTTAACGAGGAAAACATTTGCACCGTTAGTCCATGAGGGATGTATTGTGCCCCGCGCACTAACGGAGGGATGGCTGTTGTCCAAAAAGTTAACGAAGGATGTAATTCGATTTTTCGACATACCACAGGGATGATTTTTGCACTTCTCTCTCTCTCTCTCTCTCTCTATATATATATATATATATATATATATATATATATATATATATATATATATATATATATATATATATATATATATATATATATATATATATATATATATATATATATATATATATATATATACATATATCTATATATACATATACATATATATATATATATATATATATATATATATATATATATATATATATATATATATATATATATATATATATATATATATATATATATATATATATATATATATATATATATATATATATATATATATATATATATATATATATATATATATATATATATATATATATATATATATATATATATATATATATATATATATATATATATATATATATATATATATATATATATGTATATATATACAATTACATTAAATCATAAAACATTTGATATTAAAAAAAACCCTAAAAATATCAATGGCTGCCAGAAAAATCCCTTCTTCTCATAACCCGAATTTCTTTTTCCTTTAATCCGAATACCTTATAATGATGCTGTTTTCTCGATTAATCACTGATTATTCTTGAGTTAACAAAGCCCTTGTTTGGTTTATTGGTTTTAGGGTTAATTAAATTGGTTTTTTTTTTAATTTTTTGCCGTCATTGATTTGTGCGTTCAAGTGTTATTTACTTTTCTGCTGCAATTAAATTGGTCGGTTACGTACGTGCAATTAATTTTTCTGCTCCAATTAAATAGGTCGGTTGCTTTTTTCACATGGTTGGTTGGTTGACATTATATAAAGGATTTATAAAGTGTGGATTCACATGTTACTGGGTGACAATTGATTCGGTTTGTTTTTTTTCTGATTAGATTTTATTGTTTTTTAGGGTTTCGTGGGTAGGGTTCGTTTGGTTTATTTAATTTATTGTTAGGGTTTAAGTCAGTGTTTAATTTAATTTGGTGGGTTCCTATTCGACTAATGTTGGTTCGAATCCTAGTTCGATTTTTGATACAACAAGTGGTGAACGAATAAATTTGAATGTCGGGTCATTAGAGGATGTTGAAAAACTGTTCTCGATCTCCCTAAATACGATGGAAGTGATTAGTAGGTTTATGAATGATGTCCAAAATAACAAATATGAACTCTGGAAGCGAATGACTACTGAGCAATGGACAAAGACTCTTGATATCGTATGTGCACACCAAGTGGAGTTGGAGAGCAGTGTTAGAACACTTAAACGTCAACATGTTAATGCTACCAAAGAAGGTGTGCGTGATTACAGTAATGTTAGGGATCCGTTTTTGAGCACTACGTTTAGACATGATGCTAGGATTACACCAGATTTATCTAATATCACAATGTGTATGTCCTTAGATCAGCATAAAGAGGTGAGTGTCTCATCTCCTACGTTTAGTAAATTGGTTAATGATGAGCTATCATTTGAACAAATGGATATAAACCCTACTGAATGTGTCACTGAGCCTAAGAGGAGTGATGTATTTGACTCAAATATGGATGATTTCACATTTTCTAATCCAATTGATCCAATGATAGATGTCGAGGAAACAGCGTGGTCTTCCAAGCCTATAGGTAATGAAGTGGAAGTCCCTATATATGAGTTATTTGGTCAAAATGCTACCAATGTTAGCCGTGGTGAGAAGGAATGTCCTATAGTACAGTCGGTGGATATTGGTGGTCCATCTAACTCCTATGCAGCTGCTGCTAGTTTAAGCCAACAAGCTCCACCTATTGCTCGTGTTAATATAGGTTATGCCATATCTGAAAACAGGTTTGAGGGTGTTCAGGTTTCTATTCCACGTAAAGTGGTTGAAAAAGTTAATACTCGTTTTCATAGTACGCTATATGGATACTTTATTGGTAAACGAATGGCATTTCCAGTGGTTGAGTATTATGCTAAAACAAATTGGGCTAAATTTGGTTTAAAAAGGATCATGATGAATTCCAATGGTTTCTTCTTCTTTCAATTTGATGCACAAGCTGGTTATGAAGCTGTGTTAGAAGGTGGCCCATGGATGATTCGAAATTCTCCCATTATTCTTAAAAGGTATACTATGAAGACTAGTCTTCAAATAGAAGAGTTTACTTGTATTCCTGTGTGGGTTAAAGTTCATGATGTGCCTATTCAAGTGTTTGAGGAAGAGGGTATTAGTTTGATTGCTACATATTCGGGTAAGCCTATTATGCTTGATTCTTTTACTAGCACTATGTGTAAAGAATCTTGGGGTCGTAGTAGTTTTGCTCGTTGTTTAATTGAAATTAAATCTGATTGTGATTTACATGAGACAATTACTATTGTGTTCCTGATTTGGAGGGTGAAGTGTTTACTAAGGAAACTATTAAAGTTGAATACGAGTGGAAGCCACCTAGATGCTTTACATGTAATATTTTTGGTCATACGGCTGAAAACTGTCCTAAACGTGTTATCCCTAAAGTGGCTCCTACAGTTGTACATGAACAAGATGATGGATTTCATCAAGTTCGTAGTAGAAAGCATAACAATAAAGGTAAACAAGGAAGTCAGAATCCGAGAGGTATCCCTTTAAGCAAAGGATTCTAGGTTGGTACTCCTTTTACTTTTAGTCCGAAGTCATCTACTTCTGGTGTTCATATTCAAGATAACTCATCTAACCCTGGTACGACTTCGAGTGCATCTAAACGTGATTTTAACAAAGTGGATAGTGGTACCAAACCTGGTTTGCATACTAATAGTTCTAATAAAGGTAAATCTGTTGTGAGTGGCGTTTCTACTTCGAATTCATTTGGGTCTCTTTCAGTGGAAACAGGTGACCACAATGGTGATGATGTTGATGATGAGGAGGTTGAAAACGTTTATGATGAATCTGCTAATCTTCTTAATTCTCAATCAGGGGCAAGCACTCCTGTCACGAATGTCTTAAATGTTTAGTATAGCCTCTTGGAATATAAGGGGTTTGAACCAATCCCCTAAATAAAAAGAGGTTCGTCAGGTTATCAATGATAATAATATGAGTGTGTGTGCTATCTTGGAATCCCATGTTGATGCTTCAGGTGTTTATGATATGTGTCATAAGATTTTTAGCAGATGGAAGTGGTCGTCTAATGGTGGTTTATGTCCTAAAAGGACACGCATTATTCTTGGCTGGAATGATGATAATGTGGATGTTATGGTGTTGTCTCAAACAAGTCAAGTTATGCATTGTCAGATTAATACACGTATTGATAACCGTACTTTGTTTTGCTCTTTCGTTTATGCTGATAGCTACTATATGGATCGGCGTGTTCTTTGGAATAATCTTGTTATCCATGCTACTTTCATGCATGATAAACCATGGGCTGTTTTGGGAGATTTCAATGCTGCACTAGATATTGAAGATCACTCATGTGGCGGCTACACTCCTAATATTGCCATGCGGGATTTCAAGGAATGTGTAAATCTTATGGAAGTTATGGATGTTAATGCTACATGTTTACACTTTACTTGGAATGAGAAACCACAGGGTGATGATGGTATTCTCAAAAAGATTGATCGGATTATGTCTAACATAAAGTTTCTTGATGAGTTTCCAGGTTGTTTTTCTATTTTTTAGCCTTACAGGATTTCTGACCATTCTCCTTGTGTTTTACGTATTCCTACAGTTAGCAAACCTAAGCCTAAACCGTTTAAATTCAGTAATTTTCTTGTACATAAGGAGAGTTTTCATTAAGTGGTAGCTAATGGATGGTTGGCCAATGTTCATGGATGTGCTATGTTTAAGTTTGTTAAACGTTTAAAAGGCTTAGAGGCCCCGTTGCGTAAATTGCTTTTTGAACAGGGTAACCTTCATGATCGTGTTAACAGACCGCGTGCGGAAGTAGATGTTGTTCAGCAAGCTCTTGACAGAGATCCATCTAATGTGTTGCTGAAAGAAAAGCATGCTCATTATCTAGTTGCTTTTAAAGAAGCTTCTCTTGATGAGGAACGCTTCCTTGGTCAGAAATCTAAAATTGAATGGCTTGATGCAAGAGATTCGAATACGGCTTATTTTCATAATTCGGTTAAGAGTAGGGCTGCTCGTAATCGCATTGAAATGGTTTGTGACTCTCATAATGTGCTTCATGATGGTGGTGCTGTGCCTGGAGCTTTTGTTGCTCATTATGAGCAGTTTCTTGGTTAGGCAAGTGATTCAGGTGCTTTTAATACTTCTAACTTGTTTGTTCGAACGCTTAGTGCTCTAAAAGCTGTCCATATGGTTAGAGTCATCTCTGATTCTGAAATTAAAAGCGCGTTATTTTCCATGAGTGATGATAAAGCGCCTGGTCCGGATGGTTTTACTGCTGCTTTTTTTAAGAAGTCTTGGGATATTGTGGGTGCTGATTTTACATGTGCTATTCGTGAGTTTTTCTCTAATGGAAAACTTCTTAAAGAGGTTAATCATACTATCATTGCTCTTATCCATAAGGTTTCTGTCCCAAATAAGATTACTGATTATCGCCCCATCTCTTGTTGTAACGTTATTTTCAAATGCATTAGCAAGATAATTGCTAACCGTATTAAAGGGGATTTTGGTGATTTGGTTAATATTAATCAATCTGCTTTTGTTCCGGGTCATAGGATCTCGGATAATATCTTATTGACGCAAGAGTTGATGAGAAATTACCATCGAAATTTTGGTCCTCCAAGATGTGCTTTTAAGGTGGATATCCAGAAAGCTTATGATACGGTGGACTGGCAGTTTCTTTGTAACATTCTGATTTGTTTTGGATTCCACCATCAAATGGTTGATTGGATTATGACGTATGTTTCTACTACATCGTATTCTATTTGCATTAATGGTAATCTATATGGTTGGTTTCAAGGAAAAAGAGGTCTTCGACAAGGTGATCCGTTGTCTCCGTATCTTTTCACTTTAGTTATGGAGATTCTTTCTCTCATGTTGCAGCGGAGGGTTCTTAATGCGGAGGAGTTCTATTTTCATTACCGATGTGAGTAGCAACGTATTATAAACCTATGTTTTGCAGATGATCTTTTCTTGTTTGCTAGGGGCCACTTGGATTCTGTGCAAGTTATTATGGATGCGTTGGAGGAATTTGAAATAGCTTCCGGTTTGGTTCCAAGTATCCCTAAGAGCACTATTTTCTTTTGTAATGTATCCACTGCTGTTAAAAGTAGTATTTTAAATATCATGCCTTTTGCTGAAGGCGTATTACCTGTCAGATACCTTGGTGTTCCTCTCCTTTCGTCTATACTTCTATATAGGGATTGTAAAGTCCTTGTAGAAAAGATTGAGAGTAGAGTAAATGATTGGCGCAATAAATTTCTTTTTTTAGCAGGAAGACTCCAGTTAGTTCGTTCAGTGCTTTCATCTATGCATATTTACTGGGCGTCTGTCTTGGTTTTACCTGTTCGGATTATTCATGATTTAGAACAGCTTATGAGAGGCTTCTTATGGTGTCAAGGTGAAATGAAGAATGGTAAAGCTAAAGTTGCTTGGGACTCTGTCTGTACCCTATTTTATGAAGGTGGCCTTGGTATTCGTAAGCTTTCTGATTTTAATGCTGCTTTAATGGTTTCTCATATCTGGTGTATCCTTACTCGTAAAGAATCTTTATGGGTGAAATGGATTTATTCTTACAAGTTAAAGGATAGAAGTTTTTGGGACATTCCATGTATTGGTGATATGAGTTGGGGCTGGAGAAAACTTCTCCAGATTAGATCACGTATTCGTCAGTTTATTTGGTACAAGATTAATAATGGTAAGGTTGCTTCTTTGTGGTTTGATAATTGGGCAGATTTGTGTCCATTACGGGATGTTCTTACGGTTCGTAGCATCACAAGATCGGGGCTATCTCTTTCTAATAAGGTTAGGGATCTTATCATTGATGGTATTTGGCAGTGGCCGCAGGAGTGGAATGCTAGATTTCCGAACATTGTCTCTATCCCTGTCCCTGTTATTAACGATGATAAGGATGATGATTTGATGTGGCGGGATATAAATGGGGTTTTACATCCTTTTTTAGTTTCATTAGCATGGGATTCCATACGGTATAGGGCTGTGATGGTTAATTGGTATCATGTTGTTTGGTTCGCTCATTGTATTCCTCGTCACTCTATTCACTTGTGGTTAGTGGTTAGAAGAAAATTGAAGACTCAAGATCGGCTTAGGTAATGGGATGTTGGCCCTTTGGTGGATTTAAGCCTTCTTCGATGTCCTCTATGTAAATTGGTGCTGGATTCTCATGACCATCTTTTCTTTGAATGTTCTTATTCTATGCAGGTTTGGTCTAAGGTTCGGGTCCTCTGTGATATGGATAACCTCCCCCATCGAATTAATGATATATTAGCTTATGTTATTCCAATTTCTAAGGGAAAGTCTTGCCCTAGCATCCTTGCACGTCTTGTGTTGGCTTCTACAACGTACTTTATATGGATGGAACGTAATTCAAGACTTTTCAAGAAAAAGCAGATGGCGGTTGATCAGCTTGTTCAGATTATTTGTGATACTATTCGATTGAAGTTGATTTCATTTCGTTTTAAGAAGTTGTCTACCAGGTCGAGTTTGCTGCTTGACAAATGGAGGGTGCCGAGCTTTGGAGTTTTTCACGATGCGAGTACCGGGTGAAGGTTGTACTCTTTTTTCCTTGTCCAAGGTTTTTCCCACTGGGTTTTCTTTGGTAAGGTTTTTTAAGGAGGCAGGCTCATTTGGATCTCCTTTGCTCCTTTCATGGTATTGTTGGAAGCTGAAGAGAATGTGTGTCTTCATGTTTGCATCTTGGTTTCTATCTAGTTTACTTGTACTGTAGTTCTAGTTTAGTTAGTGTTTATGTTATTGCATAACCACGTGTTAACATGCTGCCTGTAGCATGCGGTTAATGTGGTATCTCAGCCACATTCCTTTGTACTTCAACGTTTTTTTTTGTTAATATATTTACCGGGGAAACCTTTACCAAAAAAATACATATATATATATATATATATATATATATATATATATATATATATATATATATATATATATATATATATATATATATATATATATATATATATATATATATATATATATATATATATATATATATATATATATATATATATATATATATATATATATATATATATATATATATATATATATATATATATATATATATCTTTGCATTATATATAAGAGGAGGAAAATGCCACATAAGCACCTCATTAATCTACGTCATCCTTCTTTTTTCGGAATTATATAAAAATTAAGCATGCAGGGATTCGAACTAGAGACCTGCATTTAACAAGTAAGAGCCTCAACCATTGGACCAAGTCAATACTTATGGTTTGCTACAGCAAAACCAAATTAATATTTACAACTTATCACTTATAATGCATATCATTAACTAATACACGATCGATTAACAGAAAATAAAACAACACGTACAAGAAGCGCACATAAAAAAGATGTGTGTGCGTCTCCTTCTTCTCAAACCCTAACCCTAATATCATTAAATATACATGTATGTTCTCATTGTTTTCGTAATTTATTAAATACCTACATTTGTTTTTTACTGTTATATTCATTCTAATCCTAATTTATTGTTTATTACAAATTGATTTGCAGATTGATTTTAATAGCATACTAATCGAATGCAAGGTATGTTTAATTATATTATGAATTAGTTATAATTTATTATGTGATTATGCAATTTAAGTTTGGTTCTCACTTTTAGATATTCTTCTCAGTGATACCAAGTATTATTCATTGTATCTTTGTATTTTCCATAAACCCTAAAACCATATGTATGCTCTTAGATCGAAGAACTTTGAAGGTAACCATGACTACTGTTTATTAGCTCAATAAGAATCTTGACGGTTGAAACAGAAAAACCTTATTGTGCAATAAGCTTGGAATTATTCTTAAAGGAAATTATTCTCAATTAGATCAAGTCTATGTGACTATGACTAAATTGAATATTATGTAAGCTTTTCATTGCTTATGAATTCTTATGTGGTAAGTCTCTGTTATATTGTATACAAGTTCTTGCGCAAAATGAGCTTTTGAGCTAGATAAAATATTGGGTATTCTGAAAAGTATGTATGACATCCACAATTCACCAGGCATGGGTCGTTCCCGATCAACAAGCTTTGTTTCACATGATAAAATTATAAGCAGTGGTGTTACAGTTTTGACACTTCAAAGGGAAGGGAATGAGGGTCGGCTTCATAAAATGGTTCAATGTTGAACACATCGTCGATGCGTGGAATATCCTAGCTGGCCAGAACATCACAGAGAGCTGTTTATGAAGCTGCTGCATAACGCACATAAGGGAGAGATTTTGACTGATCCTGACTGGGACCAAGTTGATCACCCTGAATATGGATGGGGTTGGTAAAAATTCTCAGTGATGAATATGGGACATGAACGTACACAAGAAAACAATTTGTCAATTATCAGCTACTGCTAATGGTAACTAAACCCCCCTTCATTTACATAAAAAACCGATGTTTAAAACCAGTATTTTGTTGATCACATAAGTGTACCAATTTCAGAATCCTATCAGTTACTACTAATTGTAACTGCTATATGTATACCAATTTTGTTTGCAAATTTGGACTAATTTCAGAATCCACCTGGATGATTCGTTGGAGGATTCTTTATTGGTATTAGAATACATTTGATGCTCAGTTGGATTCTTCATGGCAATGAGTGAGTGAGATCTACATATTCGTTAAATAAATGTTTGTTCTTATTCGTTGTTTTCAGCTCAAAATCTGCTCATTTTGTTTTGTAGCTCAAGAGGGTCCACGCTACTACACTAAATTAGCTGCATAAGGATCTCTAAAAAAATGGTTGAATTAGCTGATATTACAAGGTTATGATCTTAATCTACATTTACTACCTAATAATCATTAGATTTTCTTCTATTATAACCCAAGCAATAACAACTATTGTATTTTCCAGAGAATATAATAAAACATACGAGAGCAAAGTTAAACTATTGGCACAACTCATTCTGTATGAATTTGATATCTTAGCTAGAGGTTTCAAATTTAATAAAACAGGAAACCTAGGATATTGGAATGAATGGTTGCGTAAGTCATTATTTCTTATAGAAAATTTGTCTGCATGCAGATCGTGTCTAACATCTGTGTCTTTCCAGCACAAAAAATTGAAGAGAAAAGCAAGTCGACAAGATTGGTGTTGAGCCACGGTCACTGATTTGGTTATGGCACAGGCTGGTATGTCGAGGTTGAAGAATATTAAGGCTCTCAAGACTCACAATGGTGATATTGTAAGTGTTTAAGCTTTGGACCGCCTCACTATTTCTTATTCCAAATTCCCTCGTCTGAAAGATTTACCATGGTCAAACAAAAGAAATTCAAAGTTCATCGTTGGTAAGAGAAGCCACGCCTAACAATGAAACTGATCAAGGTGATTAAGCAGACATCTGCAAGAAAAAACATGTCGATGAACAAGAAAAAAGTTTTTCTAAAAGGAAAGATGTGAAAGAAGGGTCAAGGTCCTTTGATGTCTGTAGGAATGGTGCTTACGTGCTGCAAAGCAGGTAATGATTTTATTACACGGCAATCACATTGAGTTTCTTTTAATCAGTCCACTAATCATTTGTTTGATTCACATGCATCCGTCAGTGGAGCTAAGGAGATTTCTAAGTTGCTTCCAAGACCAGAACACATGAGAAAATTTGTCTTGAAATCCTTGACATATCTTTAGAAGTGATGAATTAGCATCAGAACATTAAGAGGTAAGTCTAGAAATTGATGTATTTTGCTTCTCACTGAGCACACTATCCTCTCATGTGCTTTAAGATAGAACAAAAGGCATGTAATAATGTAATCTCTTTGTTCCTAATGAAATTTGGCGTCATCTGTTCGGTACATTTCAAGAAAAGGTCTAAATTAACCTTTTTACAGTTTTAGAGGAGAAAGCTATGAGTAACAATAAAAGGTTGTAACCGAGGAGAGCTATAGAAGTGAAGCCAAGTACACGAGAAACAAAAGGGTCAATAAATAGCATGCAGAAGGTAGACATCTCGATTAACAGAACTCGTGTGATCGCTTCAATTTTTTTTGAAATATGATATGTTTATGACAGATCTTGCTGAGAGACAACTGTAGATATCATCATTTCAAAGCAGGGGGTTGCTCATGTAAAGACTATTGATAACCGGTGAGTTTTTTTAGTTGTAAAGCACATGGATGTTTACAAGTTGTTATGTACTGTTATTGTAACACCCCCAAATTTATACAACTCAGTACAGCGGAAGACTAGTTGGTGTTACGGGATAGCACATTACTCACATCATAGACAACGCATAAAAATCGCGTCGTTTATTTATAAAGCATTTCCATTCATAAAAATCAAAGTTACATCGGTCCCAAGTCATTACATTGCATACAAAAGTTTTACAAAGTGTTTGAATGGAAAAATATTGTTTAAGTGCGGGCCATGAATTCTTGTTGCCTTCCCGAGAATTACCTTCAAGTACCTGAGATAAAACATGTTAAAAGAAAAGGTCAGCGATAACGCCGAGTGAATTCATAGAGTTTAATAAATTCCATCAATATAATATCAGTATAAAAGTATTACTGAAAATCATTTTGTACAAATCGTTTTGATAGGCCATAAAATAGCCAAAGTCATTTTATACAAATCCTTATCGAAAATCATAATATAGGCATTTGCCTTAAAATCATTATACGAGCCAATGTCGTAATAAAACATCATACAATACGTCTTATGACGTTGTATAAAATCAAATAAAAATCGTTATATGAATAAGGTTATGAAAACCAAAATACAAACATAATATTAAGAGTATGACCCAGTATTGCTAGTCAGGCAATACATCGTAATTCGGAGCGTCCAGTAATATTTTGGTGATTGGATTATTATAAGCCGCATGACATTGTTACCTTACTAAACCAAAACGGGTAGCTAACCCGATACCAATTTTGCCCATCTAAAGTAGCGTGTCGTCACAAAGGTCACGCTATTGGAAATCTTCTCATACATAAATTCGCTTACCAATCAATGTGGCACGACGGGGATCAACCGTCAAGGCGCGAACTGGGGTGATCGTCCCCAAATAGTACTATTAAATGCATAAGCGTCTACCAACTCCCGGTAGTTCACAATTCATGCTAATGGGACTTTTAGTGACATAACCTAACTTTAATAATCCATTTTATTTCATCTATCGGGTCCATTAATCATTCATCGGGTCATACAATCGGGTCATTCAATCATTCGGGTCCAAAATCAATAAACAAACAATCGGGACAAATGGTGTCCTAAGTTTATAAAAACTAACATGTTATCTCCCTCGCGGGTTTATAAAACATTTATAAAAACATTTAAAAGAGTGCGAGGCTATGAACTCACGTTGATGTGGGAAGGCGGGTTGTCGGCAATTCGGATGTACGGTACGTGCTTCAATCACGGAAACCTAGACAAATAATACTCGGTCTTAGACGTTTGTCCAATGACTTTATAAAAATATCAATTATGTATACATATGATGATTATATATATATGTGATGATCAAGTGGGTTTACATATTCTCGTTTACTCATTTTAAAGTTACGTGTTGATAACTTTTATACTAGTTTTCTCGTCTTACCTATTCACGTGTTTTAGGTCCAACAAGCTTATTATAAGTTATTTAACTTATTTTAATCCATTTTGTACTTATATTATCAGTACATACACTTTCAAGTTGGGCCCAAATAGTTTAAGCCCAATAAGTTCTTTTTATGGGTGTTTATCTTATTTAGTCCAATTATTAGTCCAAGTATTAGTCCAACATGTTTACTTAGCCCGTTAATGTCCGTATGCCCTATAGTTCGGGTTTTATCGGTTTTTACTTGTTATACATATTTATATATCAGTATATAAGTTTTATAAAGTTTACATTAGTCGGGTCCAACCATCTAAGTTTTATTTGACAAAAACGTTAATTTTACGGCAATAGCCCAAAAAGTCGTAAAAATCATGTTTATAGTTTTATAAATTATAAAACTTAACAAGTTTCCATTTTTATCATTTATACACTTATTACACCTTTTATATATTTATATAAATAAGTTTTATAAGTTAGTGGGTTTTTATTTTACATTTTATATATTAAAATGTGAGTGCTTATATAATAGTATTATTCTTTAATTTACAAAAATCTGATTTTTAACTTCATCTTCACCAAAACTGCCATATCTTGAGTTCTATATGGAGATAGAAGCTCAATTTTTTATCACATAAACTACATGATATGTGCTACATTTAACTCTTCTATAGCTACTGTTGAATCATCCTTTAAGTATTTTCTAAAAATCGTCCAAAACAGTAACTTCAGATTTATACCCTAAACTTGTTTTGATCATATCTCACTCATTATTTTGATTCCATTGCATGGCCAACTCTCACATGTGTACAAGACATTTAGCTTACTGTAAATGGATTCTATTTCATCATATTATCAGTCCATGACCTGTTTACTTACTGTTTTATACAGCCATGTAAATTAATCAAGATTTTAACCTTGTTTAATATGGTTTTTCACCTTTTTATCCATGTTTATCAACAACAAATCCCCACATAACATTTTTATCATCATATAATCATCATAAATATATACAATAGGAAATAAAATACAAGTTTACATAATCAAAATAATAAGAAGTTGAGGAGGACAATCTTTATACCACCAACTTGATGTAGGTTATGAGTTTGGCATGGTTTTTGATGGTGAAACTTGTGCTTAGCCAACACCATCTTCAAGAAATCCAATATTCATCAACTCCTTGTGGAAAATCAGCCCCATGACACCATGAAAACTCCTCCATGGATGTTGTAAGTTGCACCAATCTTCATCTTTTTGAATGGAGATTAACATATGTTGATTATAACATATGTTCATGGTTAAAATTTGTATGAATTTGGTGTTTGAAGATAAATATGGGACGGCATAGATGAGTGAGAGAGAGAGAGTTGTGAGTTTTTGAGTGGTATTGCATGTTGTGTGTGTGTGGGAAATGGTTTAGGTAGTGGTTTTGATGGAACTTAGCTTACTTGGTAAGCTTAAGTTACATGTGTAACTTAATAAGGTGTACACTTGACACATAAGTGTCATTGTGGCTAGTTAGGCCGGTTTTGAGAGTGGGGTGGGACAAGTGTCCCACTTGTCTCATCCCATTTATTTACAGGTACTCCTCGATTCTAGTTTCCTCGATTTGCGTGCCCTCGGGTCGTTTTACGAAAGACGTTTTTATAAATTATGAATCGACGTCACAAAACGAATCCAATAAAAATTGTCTCATCAAAAACGGAGTTCGAAAACGTAAATACGTAATCCTAAGGTTTCCGGTTTAGTCGTAAAAGACGTTAAATTAAAATCGTAAGTCCTAATCTCTTCTCGTAAATTTGTGAGTTTATGAACCAACACAAATTTAAAACTCCAAAATAATATTTACAGATAAATTTATTTTCTGAAATGTCGGACTGTCACCAAAGACGGTGTACGTAAACGTAAGCACGTAACGTTGAATCCTCCGGTTTAGACGTAGTCGATGCTACTCTAAGACGTAAATCCAAATTTCTTCCCAAAAATATGTGAGTTCATATTGTAAATTGTTTTTATATAATATTGAGAATAAAATATCAATCGTAAATTGACGGATTGTCACAGCATTTACCCCTAAACAGGATCTTTGTCCTCAAAGATCATCTTACCTTACTACTCGCTTCTTATAGAGTTAAAGCCATGTGGGTATTTCCTCCACACTCGGTCTTTTCTCACAAGTACAATTCATTACAATACGCGAGTTTCAGCAAACATAACTACGGGAATAAGATCAGGCTAAATGTTGACTTACTTTCTCTATCCATGATTTTCACGGGTTTCTGATGAATGCAACTTTTCGCCGATCTAAGTTCTACTAAGAATAATCAGATTTTCACTTGATAGATATTCCATCAAATTCGATTTACGAAACATAATTCACGCAGTCTTTGAAGTCCTAGGGTAGATCCAGCTTATATGCCTTTCAATCCCAACTTTTCACATCATCTCAATGGTCCCAAACAACGGGGACTTATATCCCATGATTTGTCAGATCATGAATTCATTTTTTTCCAAGTTTTTAAAAATTGTGGCATAACTTCGCTACCCATTTGGCACTTCAAGATCTACATTTCATATTCACATAACCTCTTGCCCACTATCGGCAGTCAGTAATCAGATCCTAATTTCAACAATCATTTCAGATCTCGCGGGTCGGGTATTTTGCAAGGATAGGTTCGCCATCATAGGAAACCTTAAACCTAAAAGACATGTCCAACTCACAATGGGTGTATGTCGGATGTCTTCATCTCAATTCCTGCTTACAGATGCTCTAAGATTTAGATCTTAACAAGATTCGATCTCAATCCTAACATGATGAGTATCAGTGATAATCTCTCCAAAGGAAAACGAATATACGGTCTATTACCAAAGGTCATTCATTCAAACATAACACAGCACTTATATTGCTCCGTATCGTTACTTTACCTCGTCCCTTCGATTTGGGATGGTACATATTACTCTCATCAAGGTTCGTTCTCAATGATTTCTGAGCAAATCTCTAGAAATTCGATGCGAAGCGAGGATCTTGATAAAGATGTTCGATACATGCACACTATGTTTACATAATTCTTTTGCATTTATCATTAACGGGAATGATATTAGCAGATTTGGTCAGTCTGTCGACGATGACCCAAATCGAATCAAATTTAGATGATGACCTGTGCAATAGCTAAACGTTAACTAATGTATGAGGCGATGTCTGCCTTCATGATTGCCATTAGTACAGCTTCTTTAGTCAAAGATACTTTTAGTCAAAAATGACATACATATAATACTTATACTTACAAATTCCAACATAACTATATCTCACAATCCTCCATATTTAGACAATCACAAGTGGTCTTTTAAAATATTTAACGCTATCGGCTTCTCAATTCTGATGGTTCACATTAGCCGCGAACCCCTTTTTATTATCTATATTATCCTTTTTACAAACATTGTTTATTTTTATATCGTTCGCCAATTTATTTTGCACCTTCATTATTAAGGAACATGTCCTAACTGGTTCTTTATCTTTTCTACATAATGCGTCGGTATCTATATTCACTTCTCATGATGATATAATTATCATGCCCACAATTCACTTAGATATTCTTTCTACATTATGCGTCAGTAATTACGTTTACCTTCCTGATGAAATAAATATCACAACCGTATTTATTCAAAATTCCTTCTTCATATCTTCTATGTTTTAGTTTCGTTTTTACTATCATTTTTATCCGTTTTACTCAATCCGTCGTCTAAAGCGTCGATAATTATTATAATTAATTAAATAATTATTAGTTAATTTTTTTTTTATGAAGCGTAAACGTAAAAGTTTTAAATTTCTTAGTTCGACCAATTATATAAAATGTTCAAAAATAAATTTGAATTTAATTAACAGGATTTTTGTTGATTTATCGAAATTATTTAATAAGATTTCGTAATTGTTCGAAAAATCTTTGGTTTATACTTTAGTCAAAATTTTCTTATTTAAAATGCAAAAATTGTCGTTTCAAATTTCAAGTCATAATTTATATAGTTTCCTCAATTCTTCTTATGTTGTCTAGAAGTATACACAAACATTTACCCCTAAACAGAAGTTTAGTTAAATGTTTTGTGTATAAGGGAATAATCCCTTTGAAAATCCTTTGTTGAAACATTTGTTAAAACATATTTCCATTTCTTTTTGGTAAAATCCAAAGTCTTAAAAGGGCTCTTAGTTCTTAAAGAGTCAATATACATATTCCATTATCTATTAATCGCATGGTTAAATCATGTAAAGATTCAAGTCTTTAATCACGTGTTAATTATTCAAGGTACATGTTTCTATTGTTCGGCCAATTCAGGGCAATCTATAAATAATTATTAACTCATTCTTATTCTCATAACAAACAAATGGTCCTTAATGATCACGAGCATGAATTTATCAAATTACAGCCTACACACGTGATTCATCAAATTTATGAATGCTACATGTGCATTGGTCAATCCAAACGACATCACGTGAAACTCATAATGTTCATTACAAGCACCGGATGTAGTGATTGGAATAGATAATCTTTTCCGCAGATGCGAAGTTGATGATAACCATGCCGTGAATCAAATCTTTAAAACATACGCTAAAACCTTGTAAATGATCGAACAAATCTTCCATTTCGAGTTATGGATATCGTTTTCGATTGTCAATTTACTCAGTCACAGTAATCTATAAATATAAGGAAAGATAACACCATAGCTCTTTAGGATGACAGGCTTGGTATAATAAAATCTTTCTACGACAACTTGCTCAGTTGTACGGTAATTCCTTAAATTCAGATGGTGCTGACGTACAGTGCACACGCCACAAGTGCAGCACCGGGAATATAATCAGTACTAATTTCAACTTGCCTTAATCGCAAAAGTCTAGGTAATTCATCAACAAATACCTCCTAAGGTTTTAGATAACATAAACATCTTTTGATAAATTCATATTAACTTCTTCTAGATTACAATATCTATAACTAGTTCATAACCATTCACGGTATAATTTCAAGTCTAAATGCAGGATAAAATCATCCATCAAGAATTATTTAGATTACTTTTGATAATCAACATCTTATCATTTAGGGAAATTCTACTTGAGTTCCCATCAATTAAGACAATGTCGTCATGTCATAATCAATCAATTCATTCCACTGGCACTATCAACTTTCCAGTTTTATTGCCGTCGATAAGATGCGAACTTCTCAAAAGACTAACAATAACTCATAATTCTTCACAGATTCAAGGATATCAGGAGACACAACTACTATTAAAAGAGTAAGGTCAACGCATAATCTATGCGAGAAAATTTCAAATCGGATACAGACGAAAACATTTAATGAATATGGATATATTCCATGTTTCCATAATTTGAGTACGCATTCGAAAGCTCCTCGGATCGTTACCCGGGTTATTCAAATGAAATCAAATCAAAAGAAATGATAGGAACGTCGATACATCCAGTCGGGTATCAACACTCGGTAATCAGATACTTTTCCTAAGAATCTCACTACGGGAGAATTGGACAAGAAAGAATTGTCAATTGTCAAATAAGACAATTTCCACGGATGAGTAAATTCGACTCAGAAGAATAGATGCTACAGGCACATGTGTAGGTGTCCCTAACACTATGTCCCTATTTTTCACTTCTTGCAGATCTCATAAATTTTAATCTTTCACAATCTTCAAAGAAATTTAGTGTTTATTAATCAGTTTTATGGTGACTACTAATCAGTCTTGCATAGTCCATTCCAAATTGTATGTAGGCGCGCAACTATATACAATTTCAAGATTAACGATGCAATACTCAGTTCGTCAAAACTTTATCATCATGTTTATAATGAAAACATTTTCATGCTTAATAAGAATCAAGAATAAATTTACAAAAGATTTTCTTTATCATGAAAACAATTAAGTTTTCCAAGGTGTTTTATAAACAACCTCATTTTGATAACAGTCACTTATAAATCTCACTTTAAATAATCCATATAGTGTTGAAAATCCAATTTTCCTCAAGGGATACTGTTTTAACTTTATAAAAACAATGTGGGATCTGCAAAAGAGTGATGAAGAGTTGTTCACCGAGAACTTAACTACAATATGATAGGAAATGAGCTTTAGCCAAATAATCATGAGGTTCATGACCTCGATGGCACTCAGGAATACAAAGAGAATAATCCACAACGTAACTCAATTCAAGATGAGTACTTGTTCAATGGTTGCATCACTAATGCGAACATTAGGATATAGCAATAAAGGATAGATAACGTCGATACATGTAGAATTTAGCAATCAAATGTAGTCTTTTCATTAATCACAAACAAGTCAAAATTGTACCGTAACACATTATGTGTCACTATGTCATACAATTCTCAGAACTCATCCTACCAACTGATATCTCAGTTAAGTTAGGGATTTTTAAAAGATACCACAATGAATACTAATCTACAAGAGTCATTAGGTGTTCCACATGTCCCAGAAGATCCATCGGTCTCAATTCAGAAGAAGATTTCTTCAATTTATTTCTTGGACACTGGGCGTCCTCATTAGTGGACAATGGCCTAGGAACAACCCTTAACACAAATCAATAATCAATTAAAATCTTATAATTCTATCAAAGGACTTAACGACTTCCTCTTATCAATCTTATATCCCATACAAGTTAAATTTTACTTTATTCAAGTTTCAACAAATTTTATACTCAATTCGATATCCTACTTCATTCTCCAATACTTTCAATCTTATTCTTCGGCCTTGTAAAGGCAATACAATCTCAATATAAATCAACACTTAATTTCCAATCCTATTAGCTCTTACAACAACAATTATCAAATGAGTCACTAATATGAAATGACTTGATCATTCAACTAGACTTCTCGGAAAGGTATTAGTGGCATGAGGCTTTTGGGTAGTGGTTCCAATAACAGCCTCAAGTGCAACATTCACCCTTTCGATTTCAAGTTTCAGAATTGGGTGACAACGAATCAGATGACACCTTTCCAGGTGGTAACATTTTTGTCAAACTCCACTCTATAAGGAAAGATCGTCATGACATCGATATCATATTTAATCTCGCCAATTCTTCTTCAATATCACAATCAACTAATATATACATTTCTATGAATATCAACCATTTGTTGGGATCATAAATATCCGCAACTTGATTTTAGATCTAGGATAGCTAGAATTCCTACGAGAATAGCTTCGATTAATTTACTAGGGGATTTAGGGTTACTTGTGACAATCGACGTCGTATAAATACCTCGTATAAAAATCAAAATAATCATCAAACAATCATGTAATAAAATTACATCATATATATATAATCCAAGTTATATATATATATATATATTAAAATAACACTTCTCAGTCTTGGCCTTGTCGGTAACTCGGGAATTCTTCGGCACCGTTATAGTCAAAAGATTTTTAGACATTTTAGAAAAATGTTTTTAGTTAAAAGATTTTGAAATGTTTTATTCAAAACCTTGGTTTTAAAAATCTTTCGTTCTCTATAACGAGAGCTCTGGTACCAAACTGTAACACCCCCAAATTTATACAACTCAGTACAGCGGAAGACTAGTTGGTGTTACGGGATAGCACATTACTCACATCATAGACAACGCATAAAAATCGCGTCGTTTATTTATAAAGCATTTCCATTCATAAACATCAAAGTTACATCGGTCCCAAGTCATTACATTGCATACAAAAGTTTTACAAAGTGTTTGAATGGAAAAATATTGTTTAAGTGCGGGCCATGAATTCTTGTTGCCTTCCCGAGAATTACCTTCAAGTACCTGAGATAAAACATGTTAAAAGAAAAGGTCAGCGATAACGCCGAGTGAATTCATAGAGTTTAATAAATTCCATCAATATAATATCAGTATAAAAGTATTACTGAAAATCATTTTGTACAAATCGTTTTGATAGGCCATAAAATAGCCAAAGTCATTTTATACAAATCCTTATCGAAAATCATAATATAGGCATTTGCCTTAAAATCATTATACGAGCCAATGTCGTAATAAAACATCATACAATACGTCTTATGACGTTGTATAAAATCAAATAAAAATCGTTATATGAATAAGGTTATGAAAACCAAAATACAAACATAATATTAAGAGTATGACCCAGTATTGCTAGTCAGGCAATACATCGTAATTCGGAGCGTCCAGTAATATTTTGGTGATTGGATTATTATAAGCCGCATGACATTGTTACCTTACTAAACCAAAACGGGTAGCTAACCCGATACCAATTTTGCCCATCTAAAGTAGCGTGTCGTCACAAAGGTCACGCTATTGGAAATCTTCTCATACATAAATTCGCTTACCAATCAATGTGGCACGACGGGGATCAACCGTCAAGGCGTGAACTGGGGTGATCGTCCCCAAATAGTACTATTAAATGCATAAGCGTCTACCAACTCCCGGTAGTTCACAATTCATGCTAATGGGACTTTTAGTGACATAACCTAACTTTAATAATCCATTTTATTTCATCTATCGGGTCCATTAATCATTCATCGGGTCATACAATCGGGTCATTCAATCATTCGGGTCCAAAATCAATAAACAAACAATCGGGACAAATGGTGTCCTAAGTTTATAAAAACTAACATGTTATCTCCCTCGCGGGTTTATAAAACATTTATAAAAACATTTAAAAGAGTGCGAGGCTATGAACTCACGTTGATGTGGGAAGGCGGGTTGTCGGCAATTCGGATGTACGGTACGTGCTTCAATCACGGAAACCTAGACAAATAATACTCGGTCTTAGACGTTTGTCCAATGACTTTATAAAAATATCAATTATGTATACATATGATGATTATATATATATGTGATGATCAAGTGGGTTTACATATTCTCGTTTACTCATTTTAAAGTTACGTGTTGATAACTTTTATACTAGTTTTCTCGTCTTACCTATTCACGTGTTTTAGGTCCAACAAGCTTATTATAAGTTATTTAACTTATTTTAATCCATTTTGTACTTATATTATCAGTACATACACTTTCAAGTTGGGCCCAAATAGTTTAAGCCCAATAAGTTCTTTTTATGGGTGTTTATCTTATTTAGTCCAATTATTAGTCCAAGTATTAGTCCAACATGTTTACTTAGCCCGTTAATGTCCGTATGCCCTATAGTTCGGGTTTTATCGGTTTTTACTTGTTATACATGTTTATATATCAGTATATAAGTTTTATAAAGTTTACATTAGTCGGGTCCAACCATCTAAGTTTTATTTGACAAAAACGTTAATTTTACGGCAATAGCCGAAAAAGTCGTAAAAATCATGTTTATAGTTTTATAAATTATAAAACTTAACAAGTTTCCATTTTTATCATTTATACACTTATTACACCTTTTATATATTTATATAAATAAGTTTTATAAGTTAGTGGGTTTTTATTTTACATTTTATATATTAAAATGTGAGTGCTTATATAATAGTATTATTCTTTAATTTACAAAAATCTGATTTTTAACTTCATCTTCACCAAAACTGCCATATCTTGAGTTCTATATGGAGATAGAAGCTCAATTTTTTATCACATAAACTACATGATATGTGCTACATTTAACTCTACTGTTGAATCATCCTTTAAGTATTTTCTAAAAATCGTCCAAAACAGTAACTTCAGATTTATACCCTAAACTTGTTTTGATCATATCTCACTCATTATTTTGATTCCATTGCATGGCCAACTCTCACATGTGTACAAGACATTTAGCTTACTGTAAATGGATTCTATTTCATCATATTATCAGTCCATGACCTGTTTACTTACTGTTTTATACAGCCATGTAAATTAATCAAGATTTTAACCTTGTTTAATATGGTTTTTCACCTTTTTATCCATGTTTATCAACAACAAATCCCCACATAACATTTTTATCATCATATAATCATCATAAATATATACAATAGGAAATAAAATACAAGTTTACATAATCAAAATAATAAGAAGTTGAGGAGGACAATCTTTATACCACCAACTTGATGTAGGTTATGAGTTTGGCATGGTTTTTGATGGTGAAACTTGTGCTTAGCCAACACCATCTTCAAGAACTCCAATATTCATCAACTCCTTGTGGAAAATCAGCCCCATGACACCATGAAAACTCCTCCATGGATGTTGTAAGTTGCACCAATCTTCATCTTTTTGAATGGAGATTAACATATGTTGATTATAACATATGTTCATGGTTAAAATTTGTATGAATTTGGTGTTTGAAGATAAATATGGGACGGCATAGATGAGTGAGAGAGAGAGAGTTGTGAGTTTTTGAGTGGTATTGCATGTTGTGTGTGTGTGGGAAATGGTTTAGGTAGTGGTTTTGATGGAACTTAGCTTACTTGGTAAGCTTAAGTTACATGTGTAACTTAATAAGGTGTACACTTGACACATAAGTGTCATTGTGGCTAGTTAGGCCGGTTTTGAGAGTGGGGTGGGACAAGTGTCCCACTTGTCTCATCCCATTTATTTACGGGTACTCCTCGATTCTAGTTTCCTCGATTTGCGTGCCCTCGGGCCGTTTTACGAAAAACGTTTTTATAAATTATGAATCGACGTCACAAAACGAATCCAATAAAAATTGTCTCATCAAAAACGGAGTTCGAAAACGTAAATACGTAATCCTAAGGTTTCCGGTTTAGTCGTAAAAGACGTTAAATTAAAATCGTAAGTCCTAATCTCTTCTCGTAAATTTGTGAGTTTATGAACCAACACAAATTTAAAACTCCAAAATAATATTTACAGATAAATTTATTTTCTGAAATGTCGGACTGTCACCAAAGACGGTGTACGTAAACGTAAGCACGTAACGTTGAATCCTCCGGTTTAGACGTAGTCGATGCTACTCCAAGACGTAAATCCAAATTTCTTCCCAAAAATATGTGAGTTCATATTGTAAATTGTTTTTATATAATATTGAGAATAAAATATCAATCGTAAATTGACGGATTGTCACAGTTATCAAACTACCTGGTGTATAAGAGCAACTAGCCCTATAAAAACACGTCTTATAACAAACTGTTATGTACTGGTGTATAAGAGTAGATGGTGTACTTAATCTGTTATGCATATGTAATGTTTTCTAATTAACAATAACAGTTTGAGTCTGCTACCTTGGGGGGAAATACGTTTAGATATTGCCACCTTTTGCAGCAGGGGGTGTTTGGGTTTGACTTTTATATGTATTTTGTGGGATGATTTATCAGTTTAATGTTTGATTTAATTGTAGCAAGAGGTTGTTGTACGCGTTGCTGAACCAATTTTTTTTAGAAAAGAAATTAGTAGCCCGTGATATTTCTATAATACTACTGGCGCAACCAAACATTAGGTTGTAGGACTAATGTTGATTGTAGACATGGCTGCTTCCTATCGTTTTCCCTCTGATGCTTTCCCTTATGAGCTTATTAAATTTGGAAAAGCTTCCATGCCCACTTTTTCCGGATTATGATCTTATCAAGTTGAGCTTATGAACTTTTGAATAAGCCATAAGCTCAATATGTAAATCTCAAAATCAGGAAAATAGTGACCTTTTCAAAATTCATATAAGCCCATAAACCCAAAAGATAAGCTAATGTGTCTTTAGCAGTTGTAACATTTGATTTCTTTTTTGTCGAAACTTGAAACTTGGAGACGGAACAATAATAACAATTGGTAAAGAAAGTATATTGCAGAGATTGTACGTGTGTATTTTTTATCTTTTAGTGGCTGCAAACATGATAGGTTTGTTTGAACTTGTGGTTTTGAAGTATGCATGTTTTTGTTTGTTATCAGGTCACTTCACAAGAACAAAATACATGGTCTTATGCCTAACGATAATAGTAAATGTGTTGAACTCAGAGTTGTGTAATTAAAAAGTGTAATTGTTCAATTTATTTTTCGAGTGTGGTTTTAAAATGTACTACGAATATCGAGCTTAGTTCTGATATGGGACATGATGTATTGTCAAATATTGTCTTCACGTACTTGAGGTCTAATTGTCTACATGGTGGGATTCTTTCAAATATCAGAAATGTTACTCTACTTAATATAATGTAAGTTAATCTTTCATAGTTTTCCAATGTGTATTGAGATTACAAATCACTGATTAAAAAATAAACACTTAAGTAAGTGGAAAACCAATGTATGTATCAATGAAAAAGGGGTTAGCTACTACTATTTTGTAGCAATGTAAGCTTTTCTTAGAGACTTATTTGTAGTCAATTACCATATTCGTTTAGCTTACAAAGGTCTTGGAAGGATTATCATCATGCCACATAGTTGTATTTAATTATGTTATAAACTACAAGCGGTTTGTTTTGAGGGCTCACAATGCTATCTTTAACTGTATTTGGTTATTAGGCAGGAATATGATATCATGTTGATGCTGCTGTATTTTCCCATGTACGAGCCCAACCCAAGGAAGAACGCTTCGATGAAAACAGTCAGGGAACTATGCGGGATGACATGTTTATGCCCGCAAAGCCCATACTAATCTGAAAGTAAAAGGGTAGAAATGGAAAGATATGTTCGCAAGACAGTTGCCAAGGAGTTGAATCAGCGGGGAACTTTCGGTCCTAAACCAACAATTCATGTATCTTCGAGTGGAGGCTAAAGTATTGATAATAAGAAAACTAAGCAGGTTAAATCTTAAGGTCCATGGAAGCAACGTGGACTCACTAAAATGCACCATGACCAGGGTTTTCACCAGAGTGCGCCTTTGAATTCAAATTCAATAAAAAGGCATCATAAATCTAACACCCAACATGAAATCACGAACCCTGTTGTGACCAAAACCAATGTTACTCATGAACGGGACCCTTCTGATGGCTGATTTATGCCTATTAACCCACCTGTAGTAGTCGCACCTGTCACATATGTTGTTAAAGATGATGGGGGATTTGCGGGTAAAGCAAAGAGACCGGCTTACAAGCTAAGGGACAAAAAAGCACAATGAAGAATCATGATATTGATCACACGGATATAAGTGGTGTAGAATTTGTCCAAACAGACATGCCTCCTTATTCCAAAGAGAATCGTTCGTCTCAATCGAAACCCAAATCTCAAGCATATAGAAGTGGTTGATCATGTGGAGGCAATAATGCTAACTCAGTGGCCAAAAGGGTTGAACATGATGAACCTGTAGTTGAATACAAGAATGTTGGAGGACTGCATGATGGGTATAAAGATAACAGGAGAGAAAGAAAACCAGCTTAACATAGAGGACGACCTCCGTCTCCAACTCACATGGTAGATGTAGCCCAGTTTGATCAGCAACCACAACATGTTTCTGTAGGTTATAGGACGTATGGAGGTCCAAATGTACATTCTTGTGGGCAAGACGATAGGCGGAAACATATCAGCATAATAACGTAAGTATAAACTGTGAAAGACCGAGAAAGAATCAGCATTACGAGTACCAGCCAGTTGGATCAAACAACAACAATAGTAATAAATCGAATAATACTGATGCACCTGTAGACTCTTCTAGCAATGAAGGTTTAAGGTACAAAGACTTAGGTTCATGTCAACAATCCAGACGAGATGGGGGCAAGTTCTATGGGCGATAATAGTGTCATTTTATGAAATGAGAATTATATGACTATTTTTATAACCTGTAACAAACCTCAGATCGTAGCAGAGAACTTCTACTAATTCTTATGCAACAGCCACTGCTTACTGTAAAAAATGAGTTGCTATAGATGAGGACGTATGCCGACGTTCAAATTATAGGAGCGCTAACTAACAAGACCAGTGTGAGTTTTAGTGCCTTTGATGTTGAGTAGCAGCTAATTCAACCTGTTTTGGCCCGTTGTTCTAGCTGATCCAATTCATCGAATTTGTTTATAAAAGGGTATGTTTTTTACATTATATAAGCTTTATATTAGACGAGGTGAGAGCACATCCAATCAGAAAATATGAGTTTATACGTTACTATGCAATTGCAATGATTGTCACATGGTATTTTGATCCAGTGTTTACAAACGTTATTTTTTTTATAAAGGGTATGGTTTTACGTAATTTGGATTAAACAGTGTACATAAGATTTAAGATATCTCTAAGATTTTGTAAGAATATGCTTAATTATGTCATTATTTTTACGAGTTTCGATTATCTATTATCTTTAAAAATGATAACGTTTTAAAAATCTCAAAAAAATGACAACTTCTAATTTTTTTAATGCTTAATGTACAAGTCTTTTGATGTTTTATCGGGTGGGTACACTTTTCAATAAATTCAATATGACATCTAACGGTTACTTCAAAAACTATAAAATATACTGAATAATAATATAATAGACACACCAATTTAACAAACATTGTTACTACGCTTTAAAATAAGTCTTATTACACTATTATCATTGTTTTTCAACTTTTTTATCATACAAGAATATTTTATATTTCACAAAAATTGAGATACACATCATTTTTTTATAATCATACTTTTGACACATTAACGACTAAACGAAATAACCACCAACCATTTACTAATATATTAAATAAAATACTTAACATCTATTTATAACATTCCACTTCAAACATATAGTGTTTCAATAATTTATATGAATTATGTAGTATTAATAATTTATATGTAATTTAAAAATCTTAAAAAACGTGAATAAGAAACACAAACATGGATTTTATAATATTATTACAAAAACAAGTATCACAACAAATATTCATACTATAATAAAAACACAAATATTACAAGAAAATAACCGATAAATACTTGCTCAAAATACATAAAGAAACAATTAAAATTAAAAAGACAACAAAAAAACTCATACTATTACTAAACTCATACTATTATTTAAATAAAAACCAAAAACAAACATTCATTAAAATTAAAAAGGACACGATAATCTCAAGTCATACAATTTAAAACTTTGCTCTTGATAATCTATCTCAACACTATACTTTATATTCATTTAACACTTTTGCAATTTAGGCGAAAAAGTTTAGCGGAATGAAGGTACACCATCTTGATTTGCTCAATCAATAATATTATGTTTCGTTTTTAAAGGTTTCCTTAACAAATAAAAAATATTATAATTTACAAAAAAGGTTTAAAAATTTATCGATTTATAATTCTTTAATACATTTTAGTTTCACCAAATAAAAAAAAGTTAAACGATAATTAGAAGTTATACCCGTCCATCGAACGGGTTTTGCCTCTTATATATATATATATATATATATATATATATATATATATATATATATATATATATATATATATATATATATATATATATATATATATATATATATATATATATATATATATATATATATATATATATATATATATATATATATATATATATATATATATGTATATATATATATATATGTATATATATATATATATATATGTATATATATATGTATATATATATATATACATATATATATATATATATATATATATATATATATATATATATATATATATATATATATATATATATATATATATATATATATATATATATATATATATATATATATATATATATATATATATATATATATATATATATATATATATATATATATATATATAATATATATGGGGATAAGTTTGACATAAAAAAATAAGATGGTGCCATGTCATATCCTACATGTCATTTTTTCATTGGCTATTGGGTTATATATAATTTATTTTGGAAACTAGATTTTCTTTAAATCTCTAATTTTCGTTTCTTTAATATTCGTTTGTTTATTAAATAGGAAGTTGGATGTCTTCTACTAAAATCATATCACTTCCTAAAATACCTCCACAAATCAAGATCATTAAATGTATTAATTATCCTGTGTCAGTATTCGTATCTTCATAAACTATAATTTTAAAGAACCTCTACTCTGTATCATTCATTCTGTGATGGTTTTTCTTTGGTACGTTTTTTTTGAAACGTGATTTTGCATGATCATATTGTTTTTTTTTTACTTTTTTTATGTATCTTCATAAATGTGGTTTATATCGTTGTTCTATTGTTGGTATGCATTATTGTCGGTATGAATTTTAATTTTTGAATGAGAATGTTTATTATGATTATTTAATAATGTTTTGTGTTTCTGTTTTCAGATTTGACAAAAGAATAACTGAGTTTGTTGAACAAAATTAGACAGGTTCTATGTACATCATATTCCGTAAACACATCATGTTTAGTAGAATCTGTTAACAACTCATTTTCTGTCTTTTTGGACTAAAGGGAAACTGACGAGCAATGGTTACCGATGAATGGCTTATAGTAGAAAGACTGGCGAATGTGCATGCTCTAGGTGATTGTGCTACCATAAATCGATGAAGAGTAACGGTATGATTATGCTCTGAGTTTTAAAGCGAATTTTAAAAAGTTCTGTTATGTAAATTCTGAAATAAATAAATACGTGAAGGTACAAATTTCTAATTTAGTAGTTGTTGTGTGAGGTATCCTGTATTTGAGTTCGCAGCGAGTCATCAATCCTGTCTTGCACCAGCCTGTTCCCTTGCCTTTTGGCAGTATCTTGATGTTTTCTTCTAATCAGGTTTCACTTTTATGTTATTGTGTTTGTTATCTATAAGGATTTAAGTATTTAACCATTAAGTGTAACGTGTGCTATGTATGACGACATTGATATGACCATAGGTCATTCCTTTTTTTTCTTCTACAAGTTAAATCCTGAACATGTTTGAAGTTAATAGAGGATGATCAAATCTTCCACGTTAATAGCTCTCATAGGACAACGCCAAAGGTGTAGACATGTTTGACATCATCTTCCTAAACCTGGACATGAAATAGCGAGCACAATGTAGGTAGTAATCAAGTAAAGAGTTGCAATTATAACAAAAAAAACTAACCTTTTAGAAAATATTGTGCTAACTTTTCCTTACAGAAACTAATTAGGTACATGATTATGATTGGCCCAAACGTATTAACATCTCCCCCTTCATCAATATCATGTATACCCAAAGATAAAGCAGCAACACGACTTTTCCCCATCTGCTGCACAACCCTAGTAGTTGCATGAAGTACATGCCTGGAGAAACTATTTAGATTTGAAGTTTCAATATTATTGTTGAATTTTAATGATCTTTTTATTGTTCCCACATATCTGATTTATACAGGGTACTAACCTGTTTTATACAACCTGCAACCTCAACCATTCTACTAAGGACTCGCATAACTGCATCCTAAGCAAGTGAATGCCTTTGCTCTTAATTTTGAATCAGGTTCACCATATTAGATGCAATTAGGTTATCTATAAGGACAGTTGACGGAGTCAAGCTACCCTAATATCATTTATCCATGTTTTATTTTGATTTTAGTAGTAACACCTCATATACAATCTGATTTTTTTTGTGTTTTTCATCTATGAGCCACATTTGTGAATACTTGGAACACGAGGTTTCCATTTGCAGCTCCTATAATGAAGGTCAAAATCTATTGAAGACGTTGCGGATCGTGATGTCAATATAGGTATATTGCTACAAGTTTTTATTCAGCTCAATGGTGGTTATTTATATGTCATCTATCTTTTTAATCTTTTTAGGAAAGTTAGTTGCACTATGCAGAAGAGAAAATCAAGAGCGAAGCCTGCTCCTAGAAGGAGGATGGAGAAACTTGACACGGTATTTAGTTTCCCCTTCTGCAACCACATTTACGATTCAAATCACTCTACCGGTAACATGTTTATGACCATTAACTTATTTTATTTTCGTAAACTGGATGGCTCCGTAACCACTCATATATCAGCGGAAGTGAACTTAAGAAAGACAAGACTGCTAATGTTGGTTTGGGAAGGTATCATGCGTCAATTCTTTTTCGTTTTTAAGTTCATGTTGCACATGATTATTTATATTTGCTGGCCCATAATATACGGAGTATAACTATTTTGCACAACCATTTGAAACAGGTTAATTATTTTTCGTTTTTAAGGTACAAGTAATTTCAGTTAACCTTTATTTCATGTGCAGACATAGACATGGGTTTGGATGGGTATCTTTTCAACTTATTTTTCACTGCGGGCTGCAAATGTGGTAGCGGGTTTGGATGGGTATGCACCCTCTCATAGTGATTCTTGCCTTTTAATTTTTTTAGCGGTGTCAATCAAACCTATACAATCATAGAACTGCAAGTTTTATGTCTGCTTTCTCGCTATTATCTTTAGGTTGTTATGTGTATGCGAATTCTTTAATAAGTGTCGTTATATAATTAAAGTTGGGACTACCTACCTAATTCCGCGTTCTTCTTTTTAACTTCCGTAGTACATGTTTTAAATGGTTCATGATAAATGGTTTGAAATGGATACGTTTAAATTCTTTTATTTTGTATTAACTATTTTCATAAATAAGTCACCACTGATTGCTAATATTATGGTTCATGATAAATAAGCAGTTTGTTGTTGAATTTAATTATTGATATCTGGACCTTTTCGGTATAATTATATAGCTTAGATCTACACCAAGTAATATTATGAATACCAAAAAATCATCAATTATGAATGCCACTGCTTTTTTAACCAATTGTGCAATGTGAAGGGATTAGTTAGAACATATATCAGTTTCTAAGAATTTGTAGTTACTGAATCAATATTTGCAGCTAAGAAGTCAGACACACGATTATGGTTATTATATATATTAAAAGTTTTTACTATGTGGCAGGCTAAGAACACACATAGAGAAGTATTTTAAGAACAAGGATGAAGACGCGCTGCCAAATGTATTAGAGGCATGTCTAATGAAGTGCGAGTGTGCGACTGTGCGAAAGTTTTCCTCCTACCTCCTGTAAGTGACAACGGAATCAGAAGACCCTTATGATAATTGGCAGTTGCTCATAAACTCATGTTAATGCCGTTGGTATGTCCAGTTTTGAGCACAACATAGGTATGGAGGAAATGGATCGTTATTCGTGAACTCTGAGGCCTGAGACAGTTAAGGCACTTTACTGTGCTAAGGATTGGTTGCGTAGTGAAACATTCGAGTACATGCATTCTGTTGATATGCAGCTTCTATTCAAGTAATCTTAAATGCAAATGCAAATGCAATGCTTTGTCTAACAGAAACATAGAAACGCAACAAAGGCAAGTTAAAAAAATGGAGAACGGTTATGATGTAGGGTCTCTAATTTGAACCTATACAAGGATGAGATTGTGAAACTTGCTTCTTTGGGCACTCAGGTGCATAGTAAAGGGAGCATGGATGTTTTAAAAAAAATATTGGTTATTCGCGACAAGTAAGTTCTAATATTCTTAGGCGTGTATTCTGAAAATATTGGACTATCAGTTTACTAATGCAAATGATTCTTTGCAAATCCTGATAACAACCAAGCGATCATTGTTGTCCACGTGATAATACATCTGTTAGACATCTGATTAAAAACTATTTTACTGCTTTCTACATCCTCTCATTTTACAAACATGTCTATCAATGCATTCTTAAAAAGATAGATATCTTTATCTTATTTTTGTTTATGTAAGGGCTTATCCATTCCCTATTTTCGAGAGACACCAAACAAGACAAGCATATAGTACACTAATCCTGCTTTATAGTTTGTTAATCTGCTGAATTAGAGATTGAATGGGTATCTTTTATAGTAGTACTTTTTATTAATCAGGATTTGATTATACATGGAATATGAAGGGTGGACTGCTACTTGCTTCGCTGTCTTTTATTTTGTGTGATATTTGACTTTCGGTTCGTAATGTATATTTTTCAAGTCTATAAATATACTGCATGCAATAATATTATGTGGCATCAACCTATTTTTTATTTTGTCTGTTGGAGCTAATGGTTTTTAGCTTGAAGTTATGTTATGAATTCTCAACTTCACTCTGAATGTTAAGATAAGTAGCTGTTATCCATTTATTTTATTATATAGTACTAATGTTTAGAAGTTCATTTAATGATCACTAGTGGTTCGGTACAAATTGTTCGTTCATGCGTTGCCTGGATTTCGCTAAACCGGAGGGCCCTCGGTATCCAGTCCTGTCACCGATGATCCCTCACCGGACTGTTGCCAACAGTTGGGTAAGCTATGCTGCTGTCGATACTCGGTTCCAACGTTCGACAATCTGTCAATACACCCAGTAGCTGCAATATCAAAAACCAGAGTTACCAAAAAGAATGAAAATACTAAAATCCAAAGTCCGACAAAAACATATGGGATATCCCATATTTTAGGACCGTCTTTGTGCTGTCAACTTTTTAAACATTCTCGGCGTAAGATAAAAAGTAGTACCTGTTTGGGTAGTACAGTTTGTGTGAACAGGTTGTGGTACATAATGGTTAGCAGCCATTTGTCGACCACGGTTGGTTCCGCCGACGGAATTTCGCCTGACATTTTTGTCTATATAAAGCCGTCGAGTACCTGGAAATATACTACAAAACGGTTATACAAATTGTTTGTCATACAGATGACCGAAGAATAAAGAATGACAAAGAGATGGTAACTGATTAAAACACTAACCTTGAGACGGGTGGGTTCCTACTACAAATTCAGAAGCAGGCTTTTTCCTTTTAGGATCAGCGGTCGCCACATTTAAACGCTGCCTAGGCTGAGGTAAACTGACAGTCTGAGTCACGAAGTTAGAGGAGTCTGGTATTGGCGACGGCATATCTGCAGGTCAAAAAAACCCCGTAAAAAATAAAATAGAGAACGTAGTTGAAGGATAAGTAAGGACAAAACAATAGTCAACAGGTTTAAGGTGTGTGGTATTGCAAAACAGAATAAAAAACGTAAGCAGCTGTAAAAAAGAGAAGGTATTTAGCGCTACCATTTTCTGAACACTGCCAAGAGCTGGGTAAATAGACCGACTGAGTAACGAACTTCGAGGAGGTTGGTATTGAGGGCAACGTTTCTGCAGGTAAGAAAACCCAGTCAAAAATAGAATACAAAACATAGCACAAAGGATAAGTAAAAAGGAAAGAGTTGTTAGCAGGTTTAAGCCATGTGGTATTATCACGAATTTTAAACTTTTGTATCGGCCACAACAACCAAAAATCGAAGCAAGAAAATTGAGTATCGGCCACAACTGAAGTAACTAAAACTAAATCATATCCTAAAAAGAAAATCCGCCTAAATCGAAACCTAAAACCACCAACAGTAGGTCATAACAGATTAATAATGGGAGAAGTTCATAAGAATACCTCTTCATTTAGCATCTCATCAATGTCCAACATCCAAACAGCTTAGATATGGTTCGTCAAGCATGTATACATGTTAAGGACACAAAACACAGAGCGTCGAACATGAATAAGTACATACTAATGACGACATGATAATTCATGAATCTGAACAACGGGTAAGGTAATATAATAACAAAGGGTAAGGTAATATAATAAAAAAGGGTAAGGTAATATAATAACATAAGCATGATAATTTCATCTTGTTCAGATTGAAACTTTCTTTTCTAAGTATGGAAATCGGTTGGTGGGAGTTCAATGTCACTGTTTGGTTCGATTAAATACAGGAACCAAAAAGATACCTGAGAAGATGGCCAGCCTTTTTGAACATCTGAATCTCGATCCATCTGATAACAACCAACTTATTCCACCAATTCCTCAATAACTTGTCTACCTCATAAGAAACACACATATATATTGGCGTTGGCGCAATCCAAAAGTGATATAGAATAAACATGCATCGATTTATTGAATGGATTGGAGGTCAATCTAATGATTTTATCACTAATTACTTAGAGATGGGTCAATCTAGCGTACCCTTTATCTCTAATGGACTGGAGGTCAACCAATGAGTAATCAAGTGCATAGAAACCTCCCACATCACTTTATTGAATGTTACAAATAATTAAATTACCTGATTTGAAGCTTGAACATACTGCGATCAATATAATACAATCACCTGGATGAAGTAGTGATCAAGATCTTACGCCTAAAAAGGTGAATTGATGTACACAGGATCTTAATACGTGATTAGGGTTTAGGCGTAGGATCTTAATACGTGATTACGGATTCTCACTTAGGAGAGAGAGGAGTTTCTCATTGATGATAGAGAGAATTTTGGACGATTTGTTTTTTTATCACGTGTTTGTTTTCTTTGTTGTTTTAAAAAAGAAAGTTTTATCCGATATTTTCTATACCCTTCCGAGATATTTTATAGAATATTTAATATAATTTCCAAAATAAATGAAATATAAATATAGCTCCAAAATAGATTAGATATAATTCAATAGCCAATAAGAAAACGCCATATAGGATATGACATGGCGCTGTTTTATTTTCCTATGTCAAACTTAGCCCCATATATATTATATATATATATATATATATATATATATATATATATATATATATATATATATATATATATATATATATAGTGAAAGGTTATTTTCAGAACCAAATAAATGTACAGAACTGCGAGAACCACCTTAATACTCTTAACAATGCATATGTATTTTCATTATTATGTTTAAATTAACATTTAATAGTTGTTTTGTTGGTTATATATCCGAGTATGATGAGCGATATGAAAAGTTCACATGTGTTTTCTTATTATCCAACGAAAAGATAGTTATCATACATACAAAACAAATACATGTGCATACATGTTCTTAGTGACCTACGACAATGAAAATTCATGTATTTCTACCTAATAAACTAACCCGATATATATACATGTGCATTTTAAGAGTAAAAAGGTGGTTCTCGCAGTTCTGTACATTTATTTGGTTCTGAAAATAACCTCACCCTATATATATATATATATATATATATATATATATATATATATATATATATATATATATATATATATATATTATTGGGAATAAAATGAAGCCAAGACACTTGGACGCTCACAAGAGGAGATTGGACGTTGATAGGAAGAAATCAAGCGTTGTCAAGACAAGCGTTGACAGGAAGAAGTCAAGCACTGATAGGATACTTAGTCCACACGTTTTATGTTTCTAGTAAAGATATGTTCGACAATGTATTTCTTATGTTTATCTTTACCTAAATTAGCTGATACGTAAACTCTTGTACAAGGTTCCTTAATCTATAAAAGGAGGCCTTTAGGTTTAGTTCAATATATGTTTTTCACAAGTATTAATTCCGCATAATACTTGAATTGTTTCATATACAACAAAGTTTCTCTAAGTGTTCAACTTGATTTATTCTCGTTTACACAAGCTAAATCGATCTAAGTTTGGGATCAACAAGTGGTATTAGAGCTTGTTGAGAAACTTTGATCTAAAGAACACAAAAACCCTAAATCGCCAAAAACCCTAAGTTTCAAGTAACCCTAAAATCCAGACAACATGTGTAACACCCCCAAATTTATACAACTCAATACAGCGGAAGACTCGTTGGTGTTACGGGATAGCACATTACTCACATCATAGACAACGCTTAAAAATCGCGTCGTTTATTAATAAAGCATTTCCATTCATAAATAACAGATTTACATAGGTCCCAAGTCATATTATTTTATACAATTTTACAAAGCATTTGAATGGAAATTTGTTAATTAAGTGCGGGCCATGAATTCTTGTTGTCTTCCCGAGAATTACCTTCAAGTACCTGAGATAAAACATGTTAAAAGAAAAGGTCAGCGAAAACGCCGAGTGAATTCATAGAGTTTAATAAACATCAATATATCATCGGTATATAGTTATTACCGAAAATCATTTTATACAAATCTTTATAATAGGCCATAAAATAGCCAAAGTCATTTTATACAAAGCCTTATCAAAATCATAATATAGGCATTTGCCTTCAAAACCATTATACGAACCAATGTCGTAAAAATATCATACAATACGTTTTAAAACATTGTATAGATTAAATAAAAACCGTTATATGAATATGGTTTTATAAAAGCAAAACACGAACATAAAATCAATAGTATGACCCCGTATTGCTAGTCAAGAAATATATCGTAATTGAATGCGTATAGCAGTATTTCGTTATTTGGATTATTATAAGCCGCATGACATTGTTACCTTACTACATAATACTATAGATTTTACTAGTTGAAAAAGTTCGTTTTCTCGGTGTCTTAACGAATTGATTTCCGGTTCAAAGTGCGACTCAATTGTTTTTGGTTAAGAAAAAGGGAAGTTGATTATCTATAACTAATTAAAAAGTAAATGCGAAAAGTATTTAATAACAAACTAAAGACAAGTACAAATAATTAAAGTAAAACAAGGTGAATATTAAAAACTAAAAATTAAAACGATATTAAAACGAATATTAAAACAAATAATAAAACAAAATTTAAAGCAAAACAATTAATAAAAATAAAACTAAAAGAAACTAATTATCGACTCGAAAATAAAGTTTACTAAATGAAAAAGGAGAGAATAAAACTAAAATGGTACTTTAAAGCTAAACGAGGCAAAACCTAAAGCGGGTACTAAATAAAAGATAAAACTTAAACATTACGAAAAAATATTAATAGTAAAAATCGACGAAAAATTCAACTAAAAATACGTAACTTTCAAAAATAAAATCGGAACAACTTTCAGATAAAACTAAACAATTACGGAACAATACTATTAAATAAACAAGCTAACAGGCAGCTAGCTCAAGCAACCAAGCTACCTGCTGAAATGGGCGGGAAAAAGCCTCAAGCTAGCAAGATAGCATGACACCCTTATATTTACTTATCCGCAAAACGTTTTTTTCTTTATCCGCAAAACGTTTTTCATGCCTTATCCGGAAAACGTATTTCGGGGCTTATCCTCAAAACGTATTTTGGGGCTTATCCGCAAAACGTATTTCGGGGCTTATCCTCAAAACGTATTTTGGGGCTTATCCTCAAAACGTATTTCGGGGCTTATCCTCAAAACGTATTTTGGGGCTTATCCTCAAAACGTATTTTGGGGCTTATCCTCAAAACGTATTTCGGGGCTTATCCTCAAAACGTATTTCGGGGCTTATCCTCAAAACGTATTTTGGGGCTTATCCTCAAAACGTATTTTGGAGCTTATCCTCAAAACGTATGTTTCAAAAGAAATTTGCAAATAAGCTAAAGACAAAAATAAGCCAAAAGCTAATAAGCACTTATCTAAAAACTTAACCAAAATACTTTTAAGAAAAAGCTAATAAACCACAATTTAAAAACTTTAAGAAACACTAAATAATCTAAATATTTAAAATCAACTTTTTATAAAATAACTTTTAAAAACATTTAATTAAAATTAAGAAAAGCACAAAATAAGCTATAAAATCAATAAGCTAACACAATCAATCACATAAAAACATAACAAACAATCAAATAAGCATGACAATAAGCAAATAAGCAAAAAGATTAAATCAAAACAAGAAAGGTAGAATGAGAGATTAATTAAAAACTTGATTAAAAATAAAGATTCAACAACAAAAATTAAAACTTACTTGAAATAATCTTGAAATTAAAGGACAAGTATTAAAATGACAATAGGAAAAGTGCAAGAAATAAATTGGAAAGACTAATGTGTCAAATTAGCTAACCACTCTAAACAAATGAAGGTGGAAACTATATATAGGGAGATTAGGGAGGAGCTTAGGAAGCTTCCTCCCCTCTTTCATTTCTTCTTAATTGCACTCTTAAGTCCTCAAGCCTTTTAATCTTCTTAATCTTGGACTTTAATGACTTTGTCTCGGGATTTCTTCAAACTCGTCTTGTAATTCTTCAATAAATTAGACTTGAGTTTTTCGGCTTTTAGTAAACTTCCGTCTTTTGACTTTTTCTTCGATAAATCTACAGAGTTGGTCTTGGACTTCCGTTCTTTTCGCACTCTTGATATTTTGACTTTGTCTTTTGTCTTTTTCTTCGATAAAAGCCCGTGAATGCCCGTGTTTTCTCCACTTTTCACCTTTTCGTCCTAAATCACAACAAAAACACAAACCACGCATAATTCCGACATAAATGACATAAAATACACGTTTTGGACCGGTTATTATTGTAATTAAGTGGTAAAAAGGATGGGTGTTTTCACACCTATCAAATCCCCTACACTTAACCATTGCAATGTCCTCATGCAATGCATTAGTTACAAAGCACGTTTACATTTTTCATCATAATCAATCCACGTTGGCCTTTATTAAAGAGATAGAAAACTATAAACATTCAAAGTAAAGAAATCAAAAACATACCTTGGGTTTTGGAAATGTCATGAATAATCATCATCCTCAAGTTTTTACTTTCTCCAAACCAAGCTTAAAAATGAGATCATTGTTATTATAAGTTAACAAACTAACACGAACTCATGTGGGCCAATTATTCACTTAGACTCCCTTAATCCTAGGTGTATCTCTTATATTTTATTGTTGTCTTGAATGATCACGAGGATGCATTTTTGACTTATTTCGATAGTTTATTAGGCTGAAAATAAGGTGAACGATTTAATCAATAGTTAGCTAAAGGACAAAATCTTTTAAAACTGCTTCTCGGGACCTCATAAAGTTCATATCTTGGCATAACTCGCTTCGCGATTTGAGACCTTTCTCGGACCGATATTTGGTAGCGACTTCATACTTTAATTCTTGAGAGACGTTCATGAAATAATGGCCTTCTCTTCATAATAGGAATTTCTTCACTTGAAGTTTTGAGAGATTCTTCATAACTGGACCACGACTTCTTCATTTTTCTCCAATCTTTATTTTGGACTTTGATATACAACGATCCACCTCCTTTTTGGACTTGGATCTATTTATCCTCATACCTTGTTAAGGCCTTTTCGGATAGACTTCTCCATGACTTTTGGGGAGTTTTTAATTTTTGTCGTGTGTCTCGATCCTTCATATTGATTTTCGATAAATGATTCTTCACATCACTTTTGGATCTTTAGCAACAAAATATAGCCCTCATGCCTTGTTAGGACCTTTTTGGACTCGCCAATCTTCGCATCCCGCTTCAGTAAGTTATGCCTTGGCTATGAACTCTAGTCCATACCGAGCAACTTTTAAACGATCTTGGGCTAGAAACTTTCGGGGCTTATCCTCAAAACGTATTTTGGGGCTTATCCGCAAAACGTATTTCGGGGCTTATCCTCAAAACGTATTTTGGGGCTTATCCTCAAAACGTATTTCGGGGCTTATCCTCAAAACGTATTTTGGGGCTTATCCTCAAAACGTATTTTGGGGCTTATCCTCAAAACGTATTTCGGGGCTTATCCTCAAAACGTATTTCGGGGCTTATCCTCAAAACGTATTTTGGGGCTTATCCTCAAAACGTATTTTGGAGCTTATCCTCAAAACGTATGTTTCAAAAGAAATTTGCAAATAAGCTAAAGACAAAAATAAGCCAAAAGCTAATAAGCACTTATCTAAAAACTTAACCAAAATACTTTTAAGAAAAAGCTAATAAACCACAATTTAAAAACTTTAAGAAACACTAAATAATCTAAATATTTAAAATCAACTTTTTATAAAATAACTTTTAAAAACATTTAATTAAAATTAAGAAAAGCACAAAATAAGCTATAAAATCAATAAGCTAACACAATCAATCACATAAAAACATAACAAACAATCAAATAAGCATGACAATAAGCAAATAAGCAAAAAGATTAAATCAAAACAAGAAAGGTAGAATGAGAGATTAATTAAAAACTTGATTAAAAATAAAGATTCAACAACAAAAATTAAAACTTACTTGAAATAATCTTGAAATTAAAGGACAAGTATTAAAATGACAATAGGAAAAGTGCAAGAAATAAATTGGAAAGACTAATGTGTCAAATTAGCTAACCACTCTAAACAAATGAAGGTGGAAACTATATATAGGGAGATTAGGGAGGAGCTTAGGAAGCTTCCTCCCCTCTTTCATTTCTTCTTAATTGCACTCTTAAGTCCTCAAGCCTTTTAATCTTCTTAATCTTGGACTTTAATGACTTTGTCTCGGGATTTCTTCAAACTCGTCTTGTAATTCTTCAATAAATTAGACTTGAGTTTTTCGGCTTTTAGTAAACTTCCGTCTTTTGACTTTTTCTTCGATAAATCTACAGAGTTGGTCTTGGACTTCCGTTCTTTTCGCACTCTTGATATTTTGACTTTGTCTTTTGTCTTTTTCTTCGATAAAAGCCCGTGAATGCCCGTGTTTTCTCCACTTTTCACCTTTTCGTCCTAAATCACAACAAAAACACAAACCACGCATAATTCCGACATAAATGACATAAAATACACGTTTTGGACCGGTTATTATTGTAATTAAGTGGTAAAAAGGATGGGTGTTTTCACACCTATCAAATCCCCTACACTTAACCATTGCAATGTCCTCATGCAATGCATTAGTTACAAAGCACGTTTACATTTTTCATCATAATCAATCCACGTTGGCCTTTATTAAAGAGATAGAAAACTATAAACATTCAAAGTAAAGAAATCAAAAACATACCTTGGGTTTTGGAAATGTCATGAATAATCATCATCCTCAAGTTTTTACTTTCTCCAAACCAAGCTTAAAAATGAGATCATTGTTATTATAAGTTAACAAACTAACACGAACTCATGTGGGCCAATTATTCACTTAGACTCCCTTAATCCTAGGTGTATCTCTTATATTTTATTGTTGTCTTGAATGATCACGAGGATGCATTTTTGACTTATTTCGATAGTTTATTAGGCTGAAAATAAGGTGAACGATTTAATCAATAGTTAGCTAAAGGACAAAATCTTTTAAAACTGCTTCTCGGGACCTCATAAAGTTCATATCTTGGCATAACTCGCTTCGCGATTTGAGACCTTTCTCGGACCGATATTTGGTAGCGACTTCATACTTTAAATCTTGAGAGACGTTCATGAAATAATGGCCTTCTCTTCATAATAGGAATTTCTTCACTTGAAGTTTTGAGAGATTCTTCATAACTGGACCACGACTTCTTCATTTTTCTCCAATCTTTATTTTGGACTTTGATATACAACGATCCACCTCCTTTTTGGACTTGGATCTATTTATCCTCATACCTTGTTAAGGCCTTTTCGGATAGACTTCTCCATGACTTTTGGGGAGTTTTTAATTTTTGTCGTGTGTCTCGATCCTTCATATTGATTTTCGATAAATGATTCTTCACATCACTTTTGGATCTTTAGCAACAAAATATAGCCCTCATGCCTTGTTAGGACCTTTTTGGACTCGCCAATCTTCGCATCCCGCTTCAGTAAGTTATGCCTTGGCTATGAACTCTAGTCCATACCGAGCAACTTTTAAACGATCTTGGGCTAGAAACTAAGTAACTTTTCAAATCGTACAACCTTATTTATTGCAGATAAATTTATTAACAAGCGATGGGAGAATAGGCTCATAATTAACTCACATAAATTCACGAAAGAATACCAAACTTATAATTGACTCTATCATCTCTCGTTCTCCACAATTTAAGATCTCAAGTAATGAGACTCGTGGATGCTTAGCCTATTAAATCAAAGTTTTGGGTTTTCGAGTCGCCTATAGGATCTTGTAAACTCTTAGACTTTTTCAAGGTTAGAATCCGCATTTTAAAGTTCCCTTGATAAACGACTCTCTAGGATCAATTATAGGAACTTGCGAAAAGTTCTTGTTCTTAACCCGTGAGAGTTAAGACTTTAAGCGTTTTATAGCTCCCTATATAAAAGCCTAGCAAAACTTGACTTAAACACGTTAAGGATACTAGCTAGAGTAAACTTAGACAAGTAAACTCGGGTTGAGTCAAAAGATTCACAACGTTTGAAAATTTAAAACCACTTTATTAAAATTTTATTCTAATAAGGAAAGAAAATAACTATACAAAGGTAAAAACAACTATACAACTAGGCCAAAATAGATTAAAAATTTTGAAAAATGTCGAAAAATTGATTTTCCGGTTAAAATGAGGACAAATACAAGGAAAAGGCCACTTAACTTCGATAGAAGTTCCCCATACACTTAATATAATCATTGTACTCAATGTTTAAGCATGTGGGAGTAAACTCCCCTACACTTAGGACAATGTGCACTTTGTTTGAATCTCGCTAAGGAAGAGACAACTAAAGAGATTCCTATTTTAATATTGAGAAATATAAAATAGTGAATCTAAAAGAGTTTAGGATAGAACCGGGAAGAAGGGAGCACGGAATCACGGTTCGTCAAAAGTCATCAAGAGTGTGTCTTTGAAGCTCTAATCCCTGCACATGATAAGAAAGATAACAAGAAACACCACGGGGCTCCCCCTACACTTATGATAAAGATAGATAGATAATTGGGTTGCCTCCCAAAAAGCGCTTGTTTATATTAACCGAGTCACGAGTCTGACTCGTCCCCAAATTAAATGGTCCATGGGGAAGCCTCGAATGTGATACCGAGATCAAAGACCTTGTCCTCGTTCCTGGTTGACATCAACAAAGGATAGGCGGGGGGATAAGTCTTGAATGGGAGAAAGGTCCTTTCAACATACGAAAAGTATGTGAAATCAAGATCCACGGGAGGTGGGGTGGGTAAAGTAAGCACATTGTCATCCCCCAAAGACAATGGAGGCTGAGCATTCAGCAAAGCCGTAATGTTATCAATGATAATAAAATCAATGTCACCTCTCGGGTCAAAGTACTCATCCTCCGTAAGAGTGTCTAAAGGGGAGGATGAAAGGTGCTCGGGAGGGAGAGTTGGGACAATACCTTCCTGCAGCAAATTATTAAAAATAATATCCCCCTCCGTATCATTATCATCAATATCTGGAGGCATGGAGTGAATGTCAATTTCTTCCAGCAATGGGTCATTATCTTCAACGGGAGGGATAGATGGAGGCAAAGACTCAGAGAGAGGAGGAGAAGTCAACTCTTCGATTTGAGCAATACGAAGATGAACTTTCCGTAATCTATCGCGAAGAAGCACGTCTTCCACCTTATCCACAAGATCATGTTCATCGGTGAACTTCTCGTAAGCCGGAGAGAATAAATCGTCATCCCCGCATCTCCCGGTGGAGATTGAGAAATTTCAAAAGTGAAATTCTCATAGCGGAGAGAAGAATCGTCATCACTAGGATCGACCTCTTCCGTAAGAGCAATGTCGTCATGAAGCTCCATAGCAGGTAAGTCACAAACCTCATCATCCAATACTTTGTCGAGACCAACATCACTAAGCTCATTCAACGAATCCAGATCCTTAGACGCAGTAGGAACATCGAGAGTAGGAGCAGCAACTTCAGAAGATGTGTTGAAAGTGCATACAACATCGTCGTCATCATCATCATAATAGTATTGATGCACAAGAGGAGGGGTATAATCACTAAGATTAGATACTTGCTCTTGTTGCAGTCGCTTTTCCTCCGCCCATGCTTCTTTAAACTGAACAAAGGCTTCTTGAATTTCCAAAATAATGGCGTGCCTTTCTTCATTCAGAGTAGTGAGTTGTTGATCAATATGAATTCCCTGAGAGGATTGATGATGGAGGGTGTGATGTGGGGGATCATAGTTATGAAAACCAGAATTATAGCACGGATGTGGCTCATAGTCAGTCATCGGTTGAGAAGAATTATAACACGGATTTGGTTCATAATAATCTATCGGTGAAGAAAATTGAGGACACGGATCTGGCTCATAATAATTCATTGGTTGACAATAAGAGGTATCGTGAGGACCCCCACAGTTGTTGCAAAACGGGTAAGGAGAAAGACTGGGTGCGTCTTGTAGATAGCTATTATCATTGTCATAATTGTACCCCGGTTCTTGCCCGTGACCATACGGGTATTGAACCGGGCACGAAACATGCCAATGAGAATCGCTTCCACAATAGATGCACGAGGGAACAGGAGGTGGGTTCAAAAAGGACGAATTAGTCGAGTTGCACAAAGGACAAAATCCGAATTGTGTGTTGTCGATATCGTTTCCGCAACGCTCACATGTACACCATTGACAAGAGTCGTTCCCGTACAATCGTCTCCCACATCCGACGCAATGGACATAAGAATCCATAAAGAAAAATAGATGAGCAAGAAGAATATTTTTGGTGCAAAAACTTTGAAAAAGAAATGCTTTTTATGATTTTTCAAATGTTTTTAGGATTTTTGAAAATTTTTGACACGAAAAATAACGTTCACAAGTGAACGGATCCCAAAAGCCAACGTGTCTCTCACAAAAAACCGTTAATCTTCACGAAAAGAGCCGGCAGCGGCGCCATTTTAATACTATAGATTTTACTAGCTGAAAAAGTTCGTTTTCTCGGTGTCTTAACGAATTGATTTCCGGTTCAAAGTGCGACTCAATTGTTTTTGGTTAAGAAAAAGGGAAGTTGATTATCTATAACTAATTAAAAAGTAAATGCGAAAAGTATTTAATAACAAACTAAAGACAAGTACAAATAATTAAAGTAAAACAAGGTGAATATTAAAAACTAAAAATTAAAACGATATTAAAACGAATATTAAAACAAATAATAAAACAAAATTTAAAGCAAAACAATTAATAAAAATAAAACTAAAAGAAATTAATTATCGACTCGAAAATAAAGTTTACTAAATGAAAAAGGAGAGAATAAAACTAAAATGGTACTTTAAAGCTAAACGAGGCAAAACCTAAAGCGGGTACTAAATAAAAGATAAAACTTAAACATTACAAAAAAATATTAATAGTAAAAATCGACGAAAAATTCAACTAAAAATACGTAACTTTCAAAAATAAAATCGGAACAACTTTCAGATAAAACAAAACAATTACGGAACAATACTATTAAATAAACAAGCTAGCAGGCAGCTAGCTCAAGCAACCAAGCTACCTGCTGAAATGGGCGGGAAAAAGCCTCAAGCTAGCAAGCTAGCATGACACCCTTATATTTACTTATCCGCAAAACGTTTTTTTCTTTATCCGCAAAACGTTTTTCATGCCTTATCCGGAAAACGTATTTCGGGGCTTATCCTCAAAACGTATTTTGGGGCTTATCCTCAAAACGTATTTCGGGTCTTATCCTCAAAACGTATTTTGGGGCTTATCCTCAAAACGTATTTCGGGGCTTATCCTCAAAACGTATTTTGGGGCTTATCCTCAAAACGTATTTTGGGGCTTATCCTCAAAACGTATTTCGGGGCTTATCCTCAAAACGTATTTCGGGGCTTATCCTCAAAACGTATTTTGGGGCTTATCCTCAAAACGTATTTTAGAGCTTATCCTCAAAACGTATGTTTCAAAAGAAATTTGCAAATAAGCTAAAGACAAAAATAAGCCAAAAGCTAATAAGCACTTATCTAAAAACTTAACCAAAATACTTTTAAGAAAAAGCTAATAAACCACAATTTAAAAACTTTAAGACACACTAAATAATCTAAATATTTAAAATCAACTTTTTATAAAATAACTTTTAAAAACATTTAATTAAAATTAAGAAAAGCACACAATAAGCTATAAAATCAATAAGCTAACACAATCAATCACATAAAAACATAACAAACAATCAAATAAGCATGACAATAAGCAAATAAGCATAAAGATTAAATCAAAACAAAAAAGGTAGAATGAGAGATTAATTAAAAACTTGATTAAAAATAAAGATTCAACAACAAAAATTAAAACTTACTTGAAATAATCTTGAAATTAAAGGACAAGTATTAAAATGACAATAGGAAAAGTGCAAGAAATAAATTGGAAAGACTAATGTGTCAAATTAGCTAACCACTCTAAACAAATGAAGGTGGAAACTATATATAGGGAGATTAGGGAGGAGCTTAGGAAGCTTCCTCCCCTCTTTCATTTCTTCTTAATTGCACTCTTAAGTCGTCAAGCCTTTTAATCTTCTTAATCTTGGACTTTAATGACTTTGTCTCGGGATTTCTTCAAACTCGTCTTGTAATTCTTCAATAAATTAGACTTGAGTTTTTCGGCTTTTAGTAAACTTCCGTCTTTTGACTTTTTCTTCGATAAATCTACAGAGTTGGTCTTGGACTTCCGTTCTTTTCGCACTCTTGATATTTTGACTTTGTCTTTTGTCTTTTTCTTCGATAAAAGCCCGTGAATGCCCGTGTTTTCTCCACTTTTCACCTTTTCGTCCTAAATCACAACAAAAACACAAACCACGCATAATTCCGACATAAATGACATAAAATACACGTTTTGGCCCGGTTATTATTGTAATTAAGTGGTAAAAAGGATGGGTGTTTTCACACCTATCAAATCCCCTACACTTAACCATTGCAATGTCCTCATGCAATGCATTAGTTACAAAGCACGTTTACATTTTTCATCATAATCAATCCACGTTGGCCTTTATTAAAGAGATAGAAAACTATAAACATTCAAAGTAAAGAAATCAAAAACATACCTTGGGTTTTGGAAATGTCATGAATAATCATCATTCTCAAGTTTTTACTTTCTCCAAACCAAGCTTAAAAATGAGATCATTGTTATTATAAGTTAACAAACTAACACGAACTCATGTGGGCCAATTATTCACTTAGACTCCCTTATTCCTAGGTGTATCTCTTATATTTTATTGTTGTCTTGAATGATCACGAGGATGCATTTTTGACTTATTTCGATAGTTTATTAGGCTGAAAATAAGGTGAACGATTTAATCAATAGTTAGCTAAGTATTTCGGGGCTTATCCTCAAAACGTATTTTGGGGCTTATCCTCAAAACGTATTTCGGGTCTTATCCTCAAAACGTATTTTGGGGCTTATCCTCAAAACGTATTTCGGGGCTTATCCTCAAAACGTATTTTGGGGCTTATCCTCAAAACGTATTTTGGGGCTTATCCTCAAAACGTATTTCGGGGCTTATCCTCAAAACGTATTTCGGGGCTTATCCTCAAAACGTATTTTGGGGCTTATCCTCAAAACGTATTTTGGAGCTTATCCTCAAAACGTATGTTTCAAAAGAAATTTGCAAATAAGCTAAAGACAAAAATAAGCCAAAAGCTAATAAGCACTTATCTAAAAACTTAACCAAAATACTTTTAAGAAAAAGCTAATAAACCACAATTTAAAAACTTTAAGACACACTAAATAATCCAAATATTTAAAATCAACTTTTTATAAAATAACTTTTAAAAAATTTTAATTAAAATTAAGAAAAGCACACAATAAGCTATAAAATCAATAAGCTAACACAATCAATCACATAAAAACATAACAAACAATCAAATAAGCATGACAATAAGCAAATAAGCATAAAGATTAAATCAAAACAAAAAAGGTAGAATGAGAGATTAATTAAAAACTTGATTAAAAATAAAGATTCAACAACAAAAATTAAAACTTACTTGAAATAATCTTGAAATTAAAGGACAAGTATTAAAATGACAATAGGAAAAGTGCAAGAAATAAATTGGAAAGACTAATGTGTCAAATTAGCTAACCACTCTAAACAAATGAAGGTGGAAACTATATATAGGGAGATTAGGGAGGAGCTTAGGAAGCTTCCTCCCCTCTTTCATTTCTTCTTAATTGCACTCTTAAGTCGTCAAGCCTTTTAATCTTCTTAATCTTGGACTTTAATGACTTTGTCTCGGGATTTCTTCAAACTCGTCTTGTAATTCTTCAATAAATTAGACTTGAGTTTTTCGGCTTTTAGTAAACTTCCGTCTTTTGACTTTTTCTTCGATAAATCTACAGAGTTGGTCTTGGACTTCCGTTCTTTTCGCACTCTTGATATTTTGACTTTGTCTTTTGTCTTTTTCTTCGATAAAAGCCCGTGAATGCCCGTGTTTTCTCCACTTTTCACCTTTTCGTCCTAAATCACAACAAAAACACAAACCACGCATAATTCCGACATAAATGACATAAAATACACGTTTTGGCCCGGTTATTATTGTAATTAAGTGGTAAAAAGGATGGGTGTTTTCACACCTATCAAATCCCCTACACTTAACCATTGCAATGTCCTCATGCAATGCATTAGTTACAAAGCACGTTTACATTTTTCATCATAATCAATCCACGTTGGCCTTTATTAAAGAGATAGAAAACTATAAACATTCAAAGTAAAGAAATCAAAAATATACCTTGGGTTTTGGAAATGTCATGAATAATCATCATCCTCAAGTTTTTACTTTCTCCAAACCAAGCTTAAAAATGAGATCATTGTTATTATAAGTTAACAAACTAACACGAACTCATGTGGGCCAATTATTCACTTAGACTCCCTTATTCCTAGGTGTATCTCTTATATTTTATTGTTGTCTTGAATGATCACGAGGATGCATTTTTGACTTATTTCGATAGTTTATTAGGCTGAAAATAAGGTGAACGATTTAATCAATAGTTAGCTAAAGGACAAAATCTTTTAAAACTGCTTCTCGGGACCTCATAAAGTTCATATCTTGGCATAACTCGCTTCGCGATTTGAGACCTTTCTCGGACCGATATTTGGTAGCGACTTCATACTTTAAATCTTGAGAGACGTTCATGAAATAATGGCCTTCTCTTCATAATAGGAATTTCTTCACTTGAAGTTTTGAGAGATTCTTCATAACTGGACCACGACTTCTTCATTTTTCTCCAATCTTTATTTTGGACTTTGATATACAACGATCCACCTCCTTTTTGGACTTGGATCTATTTATCCTCATACCTTGTTATGGCCTTTTCGGATAGACTTCTCCATGACTTTTGGGGAGTTTTTACTTTTTGTCGTGTGTCTCGATCCTTCATATTGATTTTCGATAAATGATTCTTCACATCACTTTTGGATCTTTAGCAACAAAATATAGCCCTCATGCCTTGTTAGGACCTTTTTGGACTCGCCAATCTTCGCATCCCGCTTCAGTAAGTTATGCCTTGGCTATGAACTCTAATCCATACCGAGCAACTTTTAAACGATCTTGGGCTAGAAACTAAGTAACTTTTCAAATCGTACAACCTTATTTATTGCAGATAAATTTATTAACAAGCGATGGGAGAATAGGCTCATAATTAACTCACATAAATTCACGAAAGAATACCAAACTTATAATTGACTCTATCATCTCTCGTTCTCCACAATTTAAGATCTCAAGTAATGAGACTCGTGGATGCTTAGCCTATTAAATCAAAGTTTTGGGTTTTCGAGTCGCCTATAGGATCTTGTAAACTCTTAGACTTTTTCAAGGTTAGAATCCGCATTTTAAAGTTCCCTTGATAAACGACTCTCTAGGATCAATTATAGGAACTTGCGAAAAGTTCTTGTTCTTAACCCGTGAGAGTTAAGACTTTCGCGTTTTATAGCTCCCTATATAAAAGCCTAGCAAAACTTGACTTAAACACGTTAAGGATACTAGCTAGAGTAAACTTAGACAAGTAAACTCGGGTTGAGTCAAAAGATTCACAACGTTTGAAAATTTAAAACCACTTTATTAAAATTTTATTCTAATAAGGAAAGAAAATAACTATACAAAGGTAAAAACAACTATACAACTAGGCCAAAATAGATTAAAAATTTTGAAAAATGTCGAAAAATTGATTTTCCGGTTAAAATGAGGACAAATACAAGGAAAAGGCCACTTAACTTCGATAGAAGTTCCCCCTACACTTAATATAATCATTGTCCTCAATGTTTAAGCATGTGGGAGTAAACTCCCCTACACTTAGGACAATGTGCACTTTGTTTGAATCTCGCTAAGGAAGAGACAACTAAACAGATTCCTATTTTAATATTGAGAAATATAAAATAGTGAATCTAAAAGAGTTTAGGATAGAACCGGGAAGAAGGGAGCACGGAATCACGGTTCGTCAAAAGTCATCAAGAGTGTGTCTTTGAAGCTCTAATCCCTGCACACGATAAGAAAGATAACAAGAAACACCACGGGGCTCCCCCCTACACTTATGGTAAAGATAGATAGATAATTGGGTTGCCTCCCAAAAACGCTTGTTTATATTAACCGAGTCACGAGTCTGACTCGTCCCCAAATTAAATGGTCCATGGGGAAGCCTCGCATGTGATACCGAGATCAAAGACCTTGTCCTCGTTCCCGGTTGACATCAACAAAGGAGAGGCGGGGGGATAAGTCTTGAATGGGAGAAAGGTCCTTTCAACATACGAAAAGTATGTGAAATCAAGATCCACGGGAGGTGGGGTGGGTAAAGTAAGCACATTGTCATTCCCTAAAGACAATGGAGGCTGAGCATTCAGCAAAGCCGTAATGTTATCAATGATAATAAAATCAATGTCACCTCTCGGGTCAAAGTACTCATCCTCCGTAAGAGTGGCTAAAGGGGAGGATGAAAGGTGCTCGGGAGGGAGAGTTGGGACAATACCTTCCTGCAGCAAATTATTAAAAATAATATCCCCCTCCGTATCATTATCATCAATATCTGGAGGCATGGAGTGAATGTCGATTTCTTCCAGCAATGGGTCATTATCTTCAACGGGAGGGATAGATGGAGGCAAAGACTCAGAGAGAGGAGGAGAAGTCAACTCTTCGATTTGAGCAATACGAAGATGAACTTTCCGTAATCTATCGCGAAGAAGCAAGTCTTCCAACTTATCCACAAGATCATGTTCATCGGTGAACTTCTCGTAAGCCGGAGAGAATAAATCGTCATCGCCCGCATCTCCCGGTGGAGATTGAGAAAATTCAAAAGTGAAATTCTCATAGCGGAGAGAAGAATCGTCATCACTAGGATCGACCTCTTCCGTAAGAGCAATGTCGTCATGAAGCTCCATAGCAGGTAAGTCACAAACCTCATCATCCAATACTTTGTCGAGACCAACATCACTAAGCTCATTCAACGAATCAAGATCCTTAGACGCAGTAGGAACATCGAGAGTAGGAGCAGCAACTTCAGAAGATGTGTTGAAAGTGCATACAACATCATCGTCATCATCATCATAATAGTATTGATGCACAAGAGGAGGGGTATAATCACTAAGATTAGATACTTGCTCTTGTTGCAGTCGCTTTTCCTCCGCCCATGCTTCTTTAAACTGAACAAAGGCTTCTTGAATTTCCAAAATAATGGCGTGCCTTTCTTCATTCAGAGTAGTGAGTTGTTGATCAATACGAATTCCCTGAGAGGATTGATGATGGAGGGTGTGATGTGGGGGATCATAGTTATGAAAACCAGAATTATAGCACGGATGTGGCTCATAGTCAGTCATCGGTTGAGAAGAATTATAACACGGATTTGGTTCATAATAATCTATCGGTGAAGAAAATTGAGGACACGGATCTGGCTCATAATAATTCATTGGTTGACAATAAGAGGTATCGTGAGGACCCCCACAGTTGTTGCAAAACGGGTAAGGAGAAAGACTGGGTGCGTCTTGTAGATAGCTATTATCATTGTCATAATTGTACCTCGGTTCTTGCCCGTGACCATACGGGTATTGAACCGGGCACGAAACATACCAATGAGAATCGCTTCCACAATAGATGCACGAGGGAACAGGAGGTAGGTTCAAAAAGGACGAATTAGTCGAGTTGCACAAAGGACAAAATCTGAATTGTGTGTTGTCGATATCGTTTCCGCAACGCTCACATGTACACCATTGACAAGAGTCGTTCCCGTACAATCGTCTCCCACATCCGACGCAATGGACATAAGAATCCATAAAGAAAAATAGATGAGCAAGAAGAATATTTTTGGTGCAAAAACTTTGAAAAAGAAATGCTTTTTATGATTTTTCAAATGTTTTTGGGATTTTTGAAAATTTTTGACACGAAAAATAACGTTCAAAAGTGGACGGATCCCAAAAGCCAACGTGTCTCTCACAAAAAACCGTTAATCTTCACGAAAAGAGCCGGCAGCGGCGCCATTTTAATACTATAGATTTTACTAGTTGAAAAAGTTCGTTTTCTCGGTGTCTTAACGAATTGATTTCCGGTTCAAAGTGCGACTCAATTGTTTTTGGTTAAGAAAAAGGGATGTTGATTATCTATAACTAATTAAAAAGTAAATGCGAAAAGTATTTAATAACAAACTAAAGACAAGTACAAATAGTTAAAGTAAAACAAGGTGAATATTAAAAACTAAAAATTAAAACGATATTAAAACGAATATTAAAACAAATAATAAAACGAAATTTAAAGCAAAACAATTAATAAAAATAAATAAAAGAAATTAATTATCGACTCGAAAATAAGGTTTACTAAATGAAAAAGGAGAGAATAAAACTAAAATGGTACTTTAAAGCTAAACGAGGCAAAACCTAAAGCGGGTACTAAATAAAAGATAAAACTTAAACATTACGAAAAAATATTAATAGTAAAAATCGACGAAAAATTCAACTAAAAATACGTAACTTTCAAAAATAAAATCGGAACAACTTTCAGATAAAACTAAACAATTACGGAAAAATACTATTAAATAAACAAGCTAGCAGGTAGCTAGCTCAAGCAACCAAGCTACCTGCTGTAATGGGCGGGAAAAAGCCTCAAGCTAGCAAGCTAGCATGACACCCTTATCCTCAAAACGTATTTTGGGGCTTATCCTCAAAACGTATTTCGGGGCTTATCCTCAAAACGTATTTTGGGGCTTATCCTCAAAACGTATTTCGGGGCTTATCCTCAAAACGTATTTCGGGGCTTATCCTCAAAACGTATTTCGGGGCTCATCCTCAAAACGTATTTCGGGGCTTATCCTCAAAACGTATTTTGGGGCTTATCCTCAAAACGTATTTCGGGGCTTATCCTCAAAACGTATTTCGGGGCTTATCCTCAAAACGTATTTCGGGGCTTATCCTCAAAACGTATTTTGGGGCTTATCCTCAAAACGTATTTTGGAGCTTATCCTCAAAAAGTATGTTTCAAAAGAAATTTGCAAATAAGCTAAAGACAAAAATAAGCCAAAAGCTAATAAGCACTTATCTAAAAAATTAACCAAAATACTTTTAAGAAAAAGCTAATAAACCACAATTTAAAAACTTTAAGAAACACTAAATAATCTAAATATTTAAAATCAACTTTTTATAAAATAACTTTTAAAAACATTTAATTAAAATTAAGAAAAGCACACAATAAGCTATAAAATCAATAAGCTAACACAATCAATCACATAAAAACATAACAAACAATCAAATAAGCATGACAATAAGCAAATAAGCATAAAGATTAAATAAAAACAAGAAAGGTAGAATGAGAGATTAATTAAAAACTTGATTAAAAATAAAGATTCAACAACAAAAATTAAAACTTACTTGAAATAATCTTGAAATTAAAGGACAAGTATTAAAATGACAATAGGAAAAGTGCAAGAAATAAATTGGAAAGACTAATGTGTCAAATTAGCTAACCACTCTAAACAAATGAAGGTGGAAACTATATATAGGGAGATTAGGGAGGAGCTTAGGAAGCTTCCTCCCCTCTTTCATTTCTTCTTAATTGCACTCTTAAGTTCTCAAGCCTTTTAATTTTCTTAATCTTGGACTTTAATGACTTTGTCTCGGGATTTCTTCAAACTCGTCTTGTAATTCTTCAATAAATTAGACTTGAGTTTTTCGGCTTTTAGTAAACTTCCGTCTTTTGACTTTTTCTTTGATAAATCTACAGAGTTGGACTTGGACTTCCGTTCTTTTCGCACTCTTGATATTTTGACTTTGTCTTTTGTCTTTTTCTTCGATAAAAGCCCGTGAATGCCCGTGTTTTCTCCACTTTTCACCTTTTCGTCCTAAATCACAACAAAAACACAAACCACGCATAATTCCGACATAAATGACATAAAATACACGTTTGGGCTCAATTATTATTGTAATTAAGTGGTAAAAAAGATGGGTGTTTTCACACCTATCACTACAACAAACAACGGGTAGCTAGCCCGAAACTCATTTGCCCATCTAAATTAGCGTGTCGTCACAAAGGTCACGCTATGTAAATTGATGAGACTGCTTTTATACATAGTCTCATCGTCCAAATTGGGCTTAAACTGCATTAAATATCATTAAAACTGCCAAATATATGCTCGTGTTTGTTACTTGTGTATTTTAGGTACGGATATTGAGGAAAAGACAAAAAGATCACAAGAATCTTTCAAAAACGAACACGGGAAACGAAGCCGCATAATGAACCGGGCCCAAATCTGGAATTTCCAAAAATGACCTTGAAGTTTTGAAGATTGGCAACTTTAGTCCCTCATTTTTGAAGACTTGGCAATTTATACCCTTGCAAAACTCATAAAATGCATTGATATATATATATATATATATATATATATATATATATATATATATATATATATATATATATATATATATATATATATATATATATATATATATATATATATATATATATATATATATATATATATATATATATATATATATATATATATATATATATATATATATATATATATATATATATATATATATATATATATATATATATATATATATATATATATATATATATATATATATATATATATATATATATATATATATATATATATATATATATATATATATATATATATATATATATATATATATATATATATATATATATATATATATATATATATATATATATATATATATATATATATATATATATATATATATATATATATATATATATATATATATATATATATATATATATATATATATATATATATATATATATATATATATATATATATATATATATATATATATATATATATATATATATATATATATATATATATATATATATATATATATATATATATATATATATATATATATAATATATATTATATATATATATATATATAATATATATATATATATATATATATATATATATATATATATATATATATATATATATATATATATATATATATATATATATATATATATATATATATATATATATATATATATATATATATATATATATATATATATATATATATATATATATATATATATATATATATATATATATATATATATATATATATATATATATATATATATATATATATATATATATATATATATATATATATATATATATATATATATATATATATATATATATATATATATATATATATATATATATATATATATATATATATATATATATATATATATATATATA